>JAFVLL020025144.1:0-18731 GCA_021397915.2 Tor tambroides | reverse complement strand
TAGTTCCATATCCTCTGCCTCGCTTCCTCTGATGCCCACGTCTTTTACCTCTCTGATGGGCCTCTTGTCGAGAGAGAGTTGCTTGGAAAAGTTGTATGCACCTACAGATCTGGTTTCATCTGAAAAACAAAAGAGTGTTAAAAGGTTTCTATTACTTTAAGATTCGAGCTACAACATACTGAACCACGTCTTCTCCGCTAGTGACGCGACATGACAAATTGGAACGTTCCCACTATAATCACTGTCTGTAACTAATGCCAGTGTGCAAGTGGAGTCCACTACACAATTTCACGCAATTGTCCAGTGCAAGAGTCTTTTGAAAGATTACTTGCGGTGTAGATGGGTGCTAAGCTACGGCCATTGCATATACAGTATAATCAATTAAAAGTGGACTCATAAAAGAAAGGAAAGAAATAGCTCTCAAATAAAATGATAGAAGAGGAAAATGATACCCCAGTCTATTATAAAAGCATTCTCAATCATTCTACAGACCTGCTCAAGAGAACTTTTTGTTGTTACCATTAGAAGATGAATCACCCAGAAATGGTTTTGGAGGGTTTTCCATTTCTCCAGTCAACAGTTTCACATCTATGCATGATCATTATACAACATTCACAAAGAACATCAGCGGCTGACAACACAGTTAGCAACTTATATGCTGCACTTCTGAAGCAGATGACTAGTTAAGAGATGCTTTAACTCGGAGAGTTACATTTATATGTTGACTTCATATAGGGACGTAGTATAAACTCATCCATCACACATATTCATCCCTCAGCAGTAGCCCTGGGAATCACTCTGATTGTAGCCCCTGTCACTCTTCACCACACTAGAATTAAAATACAAAAACAGGAGATATGAGTTATGGAATATTAATAACCCTCATTTCCAGCACTCTGCTCTTTCAGATGCTAATTACAGATTAGCAACTGAACACAGGGCTTAGATATGACTCAGTGTAATATCACCCTGCCTGGCAGACGAGTATAAACTCACCTCTGCTGGATCTGTTCTTTGTTTTAATCTATATTAGTATTATGAGCTTGATCCATTAGTCATTCTCATATAAACTACTAATCCCTGATGGATTAGCATAGATGAAAAATGATTAAAAATGCTTTTGACATTAAAAAAGCACATAATGGGTGTGTAAACATAGAATGGTTTGCTAGTTAGAACTGATTGAATTCTGGTAATAAGGTGGATCAGGATCAGTATGAAACTGGTTTGTTGTGTTTCCTTAAAAATATTACCACAATAAAAGACATAATAGGGATTAGAAGTGAAGAAGTGTTGAGAAAAATATACCAGAAGATACATAGTTGTATGTGCAATGACAACAGCATTTGCACCTTCATGGAATGTGGTCAGAATCCATCCAGACCACCTCCGAATGTGGATGAAAGATCCGTTCACAATCCAATTCACGTGGGTAATATGATTCTGGGTCTGGATGCTGTCTGTTGTTTAAAATGAAGAAACTTTTTGAGAGTTTAAAATCTCTCACTGGAGAAAATGAAACATCTGAATGTGTGGGAATTCTCTATTTAAACGTATCGATTAGTTCATTCTTATTCATACAAGCTGACAAGAGCTGACTGTCAGACATCGCACAGCTGTTACAAACAAAATCACCGAATCGTAACCTTTTATTGAAAGAGGACTGTGTGGGACACAGGGTTAATAGGGCTCAAGTAAGATTATTACAATGGCCTCCACCGGAAGATGAATGGTTTGTTTTTGTTATGAGAAAGAACTAATGAAATAAATACAAGGTTGTATTTATATATTTTAGGTGCTGTAACTTGTCGAACTATTTTTTATCACCTTTATTTAACTTCAATTGCCCTGCAGTGTGACAAATGAACTGCTAAAAGTCTTTCTTAATGTGAAGTCATAGAAACTGAATTTATAATTAAACAATCTTTTTGAAAGTATCTAAATTCCTTTGCTTTTACTCTCGACAAATGTGTTTTAAACTTAAACTGTGCACACTAAAGATTCATAGTAAGCCTTTTTATAACTTATTAGTGTTGAACTTGAGTGTTTTTGAGAAACATGTCGATAATAATATACTGATGTCCGTGGTGATAGATGCATTACTCAGGTTCACTGCAATGTACCGTATGAATAAATTATGCAAATTACTGTTTATTGTTGTACTGTTTGCTTTTATGTATGCTACAGTTGTTGTATTTGCTGTCACTTTGTTATTTATCATGTGGTGATTATATAGAGCTTATCTTTTACTTAATATGTTTTCTTATATCACTGTTATTGTGGTTTGTGCATGTCAGTGTGTTGAGGCTGATGCACGTTTGCATGTCCACGTTTGGGGCATTGTGATGAAATTAGATCCGACACATTTGTTGAATGAAGCAAGTCTGATCTAATTTTATTGGTGCCACATCATGCTACTTGCTTCCAGTGTAGAGTGGATAAGAAGCATCCTCACATTTGAAGTTATTATGTAGCCATTTATTACGGGCCACCTCACGGGCCCCCACGGGATGTTAGGGCCCTAGGCGACTGTCTATATATAACTTATGGACCAACCCTAGTTGGAGATGGCCGGTTCTTTGCAACCTTGAGTGGTTTTATCCCCAAGGGTAGAGCTCTCTACCCTATGTGAATCCTTGCATCTAAATCTATCATGTTGACAATATAGATGCCAGAAGCACTTATTTTGCTACCTGTGTATGTAACTGTCTATTTAAACAAAGAAGCACTTGTATGTATCGTTAATGTACCAAATTTGAATTGTGAACAGGAAATTATACATGAATAATGACTTATTTTTAAACCTTTTCCTCACACGCAGCTGTCATATGACATGAAATGTAGTCCTATCCACCACTTTTAGGATATTTTTTGTGCTTTTGAAGTTTGACAGTTACAATAATCTTCTCTCATCCTTAATCCATTTCCCTTTGTGTTCCACAGATAATAAATATATTACATTTTATATGGCTTTGGGTTTTAAAATACCTGAGGCTGAATAAATAGTCGTTTTCATTAAACTAATCTTTTCAAAGTGCTTTTGCAAAGCAGCATTGCTTTTTATTTATTCATTTTATTCATTTATTTTGGATTTTAAAAGCTGTTTCCGACAATTAAAATGTTTGTAGGCCTTTTTCAACACTGAAGGTTTATGGAAAATAACTGAGAACTGAAAGAACTTATGCTGCTTTCATTGTACTTTATTCATTTATTTTTAAATGATTATTTAGCAGGAAAGAATGCAGTGTATGTTTTTCACAGCAGTTTTCATAACGCTTCATTGTTATTCTTGGCTCCTTTATCTTAAATTGCTTGTTTTCCCTCATTTTTATGTAACAAAAGTATCTGCAAGATGAAATTCTTTTTCATTATTCATCATTATGCAAATGTTTGGCAGCTATACTGATCAATCAGATTATGGTGGTGGTGGTTGGAGGGGAAATCGGAAAAGTTTGTCTAGGTTGAAAGAGGGGCATGACAAAAAAAATTTGAGAACCACTGCACTACACGTCTTTGAACCTGTCAAATTGTGAGTTCAGAGACATTTTGCAGATTCAGCTTTCCTGATGTAGCGTCATGGCTCCGAGCAGGGTTGGATGATAGAGCTTCTGTTCTGCATGCAAATGTATAATAACTGACTGTCATACATTATAGTTTGTGGCGGTGAATATACTATGCATCACTGGCTGCTGGTTGATAATAATTCACTGTAAGTTTATAGGTATTTATTTATTGTAAAGGAATGAACATGACACATACTTCTCTCTCCTCCTCATTTACACTCCTAAGACGTCTACTTTGTGTCTTTCTACGACTATATTTCACTCTGCTTCTTTCTACAGGCCGTTTTTCTTAGTGAGATGCGTGGAATTGCGAGTTACTGGTGTGAATATTTAATACTGGCTTGGAGGGGAGAGAGGCCCATAAACAACCCAAACACTGGATCTGTTCGAGCTGTAACTCTTCTAGCCCGAGCTGTAACCTCCCTCTCTAAACACCTTCATTCATTTTAAATTACATCTCATTCAGTTCTCCAACTGCCTGCAATGCTTGAATGCTGCTCTTTATGATCTTTAGTCCTGAAGTATATGTGTATCACCATGATGACCCTTATGTGGCCCATATTTTCTTTCCTACATATGAAAATGATGTTTGCAGTTTTTGTAATTTCCTTGAGGTATACACACAGTGAATACGATCAGTTACGTTATACAACACTTATTTCTGCTCTTTGAATACTCTTGGCTGAGCAACATTCCAAGAGCACTGATATACAGTCCAACAGTACTTTTCACTGTTGTATCACTCTGCTTGTCTGTGTTTACATAGTTTTTAAAGTATTTTTTTTTACTTGACACAGTTTCTAAAAATACAACGCTCATGCGAGAGAAACTGAAAATGCTGCGAGAAGTGGCACAGTGGTTAAAGATGTCCATCTAACACGTTTGCTTGGAAAAACATGCAAAAACACATTCTTTGTAAATCAGTGTCCTCCTCTCAGCCTGTGTATAGCCTGCTATTGAAATTTTCCTGTGATTCTTTCAAGAAGTTACATTGATAGGTCAGTAAGTGGCAACAAGTGACTGTGTTCATAAATCATTGAATCATTCATTCAGCCGATTTATTCAAAAACGCTGATTCATTCAGGAACAAGTGACTGAGTCACTGAATCACTCATTCAACTGAATCATTCGAAACAGATTCATTCCGGACTGCCATGTGCTGCTCAGAGGCCTGCTTTGGCTTCATTTGGAAATATTTTCATTGATCAAATTTAGACAAAATAACTTGTAATATGTTCTTGTTTATTGAACTGTTGGAATCAAAATGTTACTTTTTAAACATGTTGGAGTGAATGTATCTGAGGAGTTTGAAAAGTGGAAGTTCAGCACAAAGGTTATAATACAGTGAGTAAAACAAGTTTACTAACATACCGTTAAATATGAATGTGTGTCTGTTATTAAAGACAGATATCTTTGAATTCAATGAGTCGTTCTTTTTGTGCTTTAAAAGACCTATGAAGTGTATTTACAGATCTCCACAAATGACCTCTATCATACTGAACACTTTGGATGAATATTTCTCCTGGACATCGCTTCTCCTCGCATCATCAATAATAAATCAAGATCAAATCATAACGTACGTATCAGGTCTGAATAAAACATGAGTCTTAATCCTGAAAGGAAATGGAGCCAGTTTCCAAAGGTATATTGTGACATGAAAATGTATTAGTGAAATGAGCTAGTAAATCAGGTTGGAGAAATCTCTGAGTAAAACATAAAATATGCAAACGCAGGAGTGTATTATTAGATCTACGCTAATACATTCATTTAGAGTGCTGCTTAGTGTGTGATGGAATATTGAGATCTGAACCACTCCAATGCTACAGAGATTTCTTCACACAAATGCTGCGCTCTCGCTTCCATCCACAATCTCTTTACATTGTGTCACTCATGGATTGTGGGAATTGAGTCTTTCTCTTAGAGATTGGAGGAAAGTGAGTTTAGTGAAACATAATGTAATAGGCTAGCTCAAGATTACATCTTTCGGCCGCTATCTCTCCCTAAGTTATTTGTCTTGCACCTCATTGTCTTTCTCTCTTCTTACATATTTGTTAATCATTATGACAGCCTCGAGCATACAGTTGTCACTGATGCATGTCAGTGAGTGAGAGAAACTGCTTTTTCAGTGTCATTTATAGCAGGTTGACAGCTCAGTTTAGATATGTTTTTGTCTCAAGCGGTTTCTTCAACAGTGAGGTTGAATTGTAACAGCTAGGGCTGTTAAAGTTCTCGCAGCAGTATTGTTTATCTGTATTCTGGCAGTGAGGTGATCCATTTGTGAACCTGTGAAAGAGTCCAGAGACTCAAAGTCCACAGCTCTAACTAAATTACTATGTTTAAGTTGTTGTAGCTGCATACCAGGCCTTGTGATCTGGCTTGTGTCAAATATGTATAAACGCATAGGATGTGAAGTTGCTGTTTGTTAAAACGAGACTGTAAATGCCTGAGTAGATACAACAGCATACTTTATCTGTTGGTAACTATTTGACTATCACCAAAGTATGCTAAAGCTTGGCATGAGGGATTCTGCAGTGTTTAAATACGTAAGTGTTTACACTATTGGCCATTGGGCCATCATTGGCTATTTGGCCATCATTTACATTTAAAAAATATTTAATATACATGGTAACAGAACCTAAATGCCAAAAAACACATAAATCATGTGGATTCAGTCAGATGTTATACAGCAAAATTATACTTGAAATTGTGCTTCTGCTACGCTCATGCAAAGTAGTACTGCTCTGCAATATATTTTTACCTGTTAATATGGGCATGGAAATAAATATGTGCTGCTTATGCTCACGGTAGAAAACAGGCCTTGGATTTTCCCACGACACCCAATTTATTGTAACATTTGTCTTTTGATACATTTCTCTGTCATATTTGGTCTCATTTTGGTGCTTAGAGTACAGATAAAAATAGTAAACTAAATGGAGCCATTGGCTAAAACTTGGTTTATTATTAACTATTTAAACAGGGATTTTGTGGAAATGCTAATATGCCTCCACATGAAAAAAGATTATTTCATTTTGTACATGAGACAATTATACACCACCTCTCCCTACATCAGAGTAAACTTCCAGTGACCCAGTTAAACCCAGCATCTCTCAATCTGACGAGACAGTCACTAACCTAACCTGTCTGGGGCGACAGTGGCACATAATCATTCACAGCACAGTTGTAGCTGATTTCTCCAACATGCTTGTGTATAGACCTGTTTTGCTTATGTATGTTGTATATGTATGGCAATTGAATCAGCTCAGAGGTATTAGAAGTTATATTTTAGCAAGAGTGAAAAAAGTGAAAAAGATGGAGCTAAATGAAGTTTCAAACTCTCATTAGCATCAGTGATGAGTCAGTAAATACATTTATTAAAGATTTCTCTCTCTCCCTCTCATTGTCTCTCTTTCTCTCTGTTATACCAGGAGAAGTGTCTCTTTGGTGCTTTAAGGCTTTAAGGGGGATTATGACAATCAACCAGAGCTTTTGAAAGCCCTTTAGAAATAATTACCTCTCTCACATGCTCTTTCTCTTTTTCTCCTTCTGTCAGCTGATTGATTAGTGGAGCTCATAGAACAGCAACAACATGAGTTCCCAAAATTCATCTGTAAATGTTATACTTACAGTGCCTCTTAATGACCATTAAAAGCCTCGTAGCCATTACAGAATGAAGCACGCAGACAGACCAGCACACTCTCATAAGAAAACATGAGTTTCATCTGTCACTCTGGTACCGTTATTAACTCATTTAGAACATTTCACTCTGGTGCCATTATCGTCTCATTTCTGTGGTTTCCCAAAGGGTTTGCTCATCCAAAAATGTAAATTCTGTCATTGTTTACTCACCATCATGGTTTTTTCAAAACCCAAGTGATTTTTTGTTTACCAAAATGGAACACAAAATGTTCCTTGTGGCTGAGCAGGGGCTTGATAATCTATTATTGAAGCATACAGGTATCCATTTAATGGCAAAACACATGACACAAATTTTAGTTCCAGTTCCCTGAGCATTCTTCTGTTCATAGATGAATAGCTCAGTAATGTAAACTTGGCTGTGATGTTGCCACAGTTACATTATTAGATGTCTAATGACACCCCCTTAACACCACTGTGCTCTGCCAAGATCCTCAAAATACTTTCCACAAAGTACTGATACTAATTCACTGAGAGAAAACAAGTTTTCATATAGATATGTACTTTATTAATTCTTCATAGGAAATTAGATAGTCACTAATATACATCATGTGTCATACCATTATTGTATATACTACAGAGTACACTGCATATTAACACATCACACTGAAACCTAGTCTAGTCACTGCAACAATGTGTTTAGAGACTGATTATATTGTTTGTTTATCTTTGACAAGGAAGCCACTGATTTTTGAATATGAATATTTAAACTGAATTTAGTCTATTTTTACTAATAAATTCAGGGGGGGGGGGGGGAAAGAAGCATCAACTGAACATTTAAAAAGATGTCAGAGATTCTCACCGAACAGAGTTTACAGATCCGGAGGGTTTCACACCATTCCCACAGCACAGACATACCCACATGCTGTTTTAGCAAGAATAGCAGCATACTTCTTTATTTGTAAGTTGCTCAGTGTGTTTATGTGTGTGCAGACATTGCTTTGAGAGCAGATGGATATCGAGGGATGGCTTTAAAGGGATGGTTTTGCCCAACAATGAAAATTCTGTCATCATTTACTTATCAAGTTGTTCCAAACCCGTATGATTTTCTTTCTTCTGTTGAACACAAAACAAGAAATTTTAAAGAATGTTGGTAACCAAACAGTTGCTGGTAGTCTTTGTTTAATTTAGTATTTTTTTTCCCATACTGTGCAAGTCAATGGCTACCAGCAACTGTTTGGTTAAACATAAACATCACAAATAAACACTCAATAAGGACAAACATTTGCTTTTATTTGGGACCAAACAATCAGTTTGTGGGCATGAAAATACTTTCACCCAAAAATGAAAATTACCCCATGATTTACTCACTCTCAAGCCATACTACAGTAGGTGTATACGACTTTCTTCTTTAAGACAAATACAATCAGAGTTATATTAATAAATGTCCTGGCTCATCCAAGCTTTGAAATGGAAGTGAATGAGCGTTGAGACTCTGGGGGGTTAATAAAGGCCTTCTGAAGTGAGTCGATGCATTTATGTAAAAAAAAAAAATCTATATTTAAAACTTTATAAAATGTAATTTCTAGCTCTCTAACACAAGAGTGGTGATAGATAGATAGATAGATAGATAGGTAGATAGATAGATAGATAGATAGATAGATAGATAGATAGAAAGATAGATTCACAATTGAATCACAAGTTTGTGAAAAACCTGATGGTCATGATATCCAGCAAGACACTTCATGTTTTCAAGGTAAGGAAGGGTTAAAATTAGATTTTGATTTGCAGCTTTTCAGTGTAGTCTACTTTATTGAAATAAATTGCACTACAGAAAAGAAAAATATCACACATTATAATCAGACATAAAAACAGAACCTAGATAGATGGAAAGAGAGAGAGAGAAGCTGTTTAAAAATAGAAGTCTGATAGGACCATGGGGACGGACACATGTTCATGAATATTAATGAAGCTCACACATGTTCCAGCATTCTAAACAGGCAAGAATCTCTCTCTGTCTTCATTTCCCTTTATCTGTCCCTTTACTCCAAACTGATAAATGAATTACAGATTGAATTATTGGGCAATGTTCCAGCATTCTCAGTGCCTAACATTTCACTGCTGGTTATACTCTGTATAATTGTGTATGTGACAAATAAAATCTTGAATCTTGAATCAAGAATCTGTGCTGTATAGCATGTATTTAATCTTCATACCTAACATGTGCTTCTTTTAGTTCTGTCATCTCACAGAGAAAGTACATAGAAAAGAACTGTTTTCAAGGTTTAACGTTTTCTGAACTGAGGTAAATATACTCCACCGCGCCCCTCTCAGTGCTTATTTACGTGTTTCAGTTACACATGCTGAGGTGAGAACTAGAGGTTATAGAGTAAATGAATTAATAATGAGCGGCCCCTCCCCTTTCCCCTCCTCACTGCTTACATTCCTCAGGGATTCCTCCCTCATTAATAATTCATCCCCTGTCAACTCCAATATTCCTGCCCTCAACGATGCGGCAGTTCACATTGGGATTACACACGTGGGCCTGTGTGTGTCTAACGTGGACGGTTCTATCACTGTCTACTTATATACACTCCTATACACTGATGTGTGTGTGTGCATCTAGATGTGCATGTTACCTTCTGTCCACTCCATCTAAGATAGACCATGCCATTATTTAGGTCATTCTAGGTGTCAAGAAGGTCATTCTCTAGGTCATAATGGCTATTTGGAAGGTAATGAATCTTTTTTTTTGTTGTTGTTGTTGTTGTAGACAAACACTTGCTGTTGCACACTTGGCCAGTCTGAGTAGAAGAGCCACGCCGGAGGGTAAAAACTTAAAGAGGGGCACAGCAGAGCCTGTTTTCTTCTGTGATTGAAATAGACACATACACACACACACTTCAAGACTATGTCTGTTTTGTGTGTTGGTGCACTGAGGGTACACAAAAATGACTAATTTAAATAAGCCAGCGCAAACTGTGTTAAAAGCCAAATGAGGACCTGTCTCCTTTGGTTTCAGTGACACATAAACAATCGTGCAGTCGGTGTGTTTCTGCAGCTGCTGTGGTTGAATTTGGCATTTACAACATACTTCACTCATTTTGTTTATCTAGCAGCATTGAAGACAAATGCCATTAAACTCTCATTCTCTCTGCATATGATTGACCTGTGTCTCCTCTATGAAAGGACACCGGGTGTTTGAATGGCCGTGCTAATAGATGCAGTGCTGGTGGATCTGATTATCAGGCAATATGTGTTTCTCCTCTACAGTTCCCAAAGGAAGAGCCTTGGAGATTCAGAGTGGCATCTGTAGAAAGCCGTACAGATCCTCATATAGAATTTAACCTTCTGTAAAACTTGCATTAAGACCTGCCTCAAGGTTTCTTGTACCTTTAGAACTTATTTGCCTTAAAGCAGTCTTTCTGGTTTTCAGTATCATTCAGTTGCAGGTTATCTTGCTTCCTCGCAAGAAAAATAAACTGACCGGAAACAATTCTCACTCAAAAATTCACAAACAGTTACAAAGGAAAAGCAACTAACACATTGAATTAAATGTGAAATTTTGAAGTAGAAAGACTGAAATCATATTTTCTTGTAAAATGTACTACAGTTATCTTTGTTTTCTTGCCAAGGATGTTCACTTGAACTTCTCCAGCCTCATCAGAACTGCAGAATCACATTAACATTTGTAGATTAAAAGATATTTATTATTTATTATTAATAATCTTAGTGTTGTTGTTTGTTTTTTGGTGGTGGTGTTGGGTGTTGGGTTTCTTTTCATACAAAAGTCAGTGGTTTTGAACCCCATTGATTTTTATTGTATGGACTGAAAATTCTACAAAATGCTTCAAAATGCAAGTAACTTGTATGATTTTTTCCTCAAAATATCTTCTGTTATGCTCTAAAGAAATTAAGTCAATTTGGAATGAAATGAGGGTGAGTAAGTGATGATCAAATTTTCATTACTGGTTGAACAATCTTCACGTCGTTACTCACTGCAAATCTTCCTCGCTGCTATAGTCTCTAATCAAATATGCCCATTACACTCTAAAAAATGCTGTAAAAATAGGATCCAGTGTACTGAATTTTCCCTATTGATTTTTCACAGATGTTTTAGCTGTATTTTGAATTACACATTGTATTGTGTTGTGTTGTAGGGTTAAAGGAAATGTCCTGATACAGGGCATGTCTCATACAGATAATTGCAAATATAATTATTACCACAAACACAACATATATACTTTATTGTTTTTCTTCTTCATGCAATTGTCTGTGAATAACACGTAAATGTAAAAGTCATTATCTAAACGGGTGTTTTCTGACATGACAGACTATGGCAGATGCTGTGCTTGGTATGATCATTTACATGACAAAAGGTTTGAAGCACATGGGTTTTTTATGTCATTTTTATCACATACTGGGCTTACTGAGTTCGTGCTGATATTTTATGTCAGAAGTTTTATGAGTAATCATGTTTCCCTGGGGGTTTGCCTCTAATTTTCCACCCTCTGCTCTATTGATTCTCAATTAAAAAACAACCATCGCCTGAAAACAAGATCATGTCAGAACATTTCACCATTCTCATAGATCAGCTCTCTCATTATGTAAAGCCTGAAAAGCAGTTGTGAGATTCTCTTCAATTAAACCCTTCTTCTTCTTTTTTTTGGTGTAATCTGCAAACAAGGTGCACTTTTGTTAATATTTAAGGCATTCCTTATTAGAGCTGTTTAAGTGTCATAACTTTCTTTCTTCTGACAGGATCTTATTAAGGGTATAGTTCGCCCAAAAATTATAATTAGCTGAAAATGTAACTTTATTTAACCTTAAACCATCACTACTGGCCAAAATCCATAATAACACTTCCACTAGTTAAAAAGTCTGTTCCCTGTTGTTCTCTCACGTCAAAATCCACAAACAATTTCGTTTAGAACTGTTTAGAACTGTTTTGGACTGTTAAACATGCCTGATCTGTGCATATTTCTCTCCTGGTTCGGATGAGACAACAATGGAGTTGTTTGGATTATTGTGATGTTTTTATCTGCTGCTTGGACTTTTATTCTGATGGCACCCATTCACTGCAAATGATCCATTGGCAAGCAAGTAGTGCAAATTTGTTCTGATGAAGAAACAAACTCATCTACAGTACATAATTTTCAGCAAATTTTCATTTTTGGGTGAAACATTCATTTAATAGTCTTCTTCAGTATCTAAACCAGTTGAAACAGAAGGTAAATGAAAAGAAATTTAAGTCAGATGATTTTACAGATAATTTTAGCTGATCAAATAACATTTTCAAACATTTTCAGAATTTTAAAATATGTTATATATATTAAATGAACAAAACCATGTAACTTCATGTTTAAGTTTACTTGTGTATTTTCGTAACTTTGTGCAAATGCAATTGTTTTATATTTGTGCTGCTAATGTATTGAAATAATCTCATTTAAGATGCATTTGGCAAAGCACATTTTCATCTTACCTTCAAAAACACTTTAAAAGCCATGTTCGTCAGTAATTTCTCAGCATGATATTAACATTGCATGTCCTTCACATTTGAGATGTGGCCTTGACCATTCTGATGCCAGCTCAATCAATGAGATCCAGCATGCACCACACAGGTCTTCATTCTTTCTGACAGCACTGGAGCAGCTCAGGGCCTCAGCAGTCATTATGTCTTAAACTCACAGGGGTGTAGACACACTCCTCCTGACCCACAACCGGTTTATGAAGCTTTTTAGCATTATAGCAAGTCCGATCCAGGACCAACAGGGAAGATCTACCCTTCATTCACACCTGACAGATTAGACTGTCACATTCTTTCTCTCACTGCTGGATGAATGAATGGAAAGGACGTCCCTAATGGAGAAAGCGTGTTCTCTCTCTCATGCAGGCTTTCACCGCCTCACACTACTGTCCATAGGGGACACCCTTTCAAAATGGAGAATTTTTTCCACCCCAGAGAGAGCACCAAAAAGTGAGAGAAAGGGTTACTCTTGTCTCTCCTTCCTCTGTTTTCTCTGCTTAAATGCTTTGAATATGGCACTTAACATATAGTGCACGGTAATTGCTCTAAAATCTCATTGGTCTTTCTATCCCATATGAAATATGGTGGAGATGAGCACAATGGTTCTGGAAGTGCTTGGACCGATTAATATTTTATGATTTTTCTCTCTTGATTTGTGAACAGAAGAGCTTCAGCAATGAGAGAAAAGCTCAGCCCGGGCAAGACCCAATCTGCCATCTAACATATTCAAGGTCATTAGTTACTCAGAGGCCTGAAGCCATTAAAACCGGTCAACATTTGTAGATCTGATAACTATTAGGCTGTACACTGTCAGTCAATTTTTTTTTAAATTTTCTTATGTTTTTAAAAGAAGTCTCCTAATCTCACCAAGGTGTACCTATTTGATAAAACATACAATAAAAGCCATAATAATGTGAAATGTTATTAGAATTCAAAATAACTGTTTTCTAATGTAATTTATTTATGTAATGGAAAAGCAGAATTTCCAGCATCATTGCTTCAGTGTCACGTGATCCTTCAGAAATCATTCTAATATGCTAATTTGATGCGCCAAAAAAAAAAAAAAAAAAAATCTTAATATCAATTTTGAAAACAGCCATGCTGCTTAATATTTGGGGGAAATCATGATACATTTATTTGATATTATTATTTAAAATTTAAAAAAGATTTTTAAAATAGTTTTTCCTTATTATTTATTAGTGTCATTATTTTTATGTAATTTTGATAAATTTAACTTATTTTAATTTAAATTGAATTTTAATAACAAATCATTTTTCAATTGTTAAAATAAGAGCAGCAGCTAAGATGCAAAAGTTTTGTTTATTATTATTTTATGTTAGCTTTTGCATTAACCAATGTTAATTTTAATTTACGAAATTAAGATGAATAATTGCTGCTCATTATTTGTTCATGTTAACTTTGACATTAACTAATAGTACTGCTTGCTTATGTTAATGTTTAATCAAGTGAAAGTCAAGTGTTACCATAGATTTAAGCCAATGATATTGATGTAAGCTATAATTTAATATATGCAATCCAACATATTTCTGAGTGCAATACGATAAATCGTTAAAAAAAATGTAGGACAAGCCTGGGAACTGTTTGGATTGGGAAAAGTGGGTGTTACAAGGGGTTGAAAAAGTAAGAGGCATTCATGACATCAGCCAAAATGGAAAGTCATTTCAGAAGCAAAGGTATTTCATTTTGATAAAAGATTTCGACAGATTACATTTGTTCTTATTTGGAGTAACATGCATCTATTAATCGTGCACAATGAGATCTGGAACATGCATTAAGAAAGTAAATAGGGCCAGTTCTGATTTCAGTTGACTTGAATGTTAATAATATCCTTGAATTCTTGTGCTGTTGTAATGCATCTCCTTCATCCTGCAACATTATAGAACCATTTTTCAGGATGGTAATCACAGTGCCATGCACTGTTATAGAAAGCTTAAATTATTGTTGAGAAATAAAAGCTTTAATAATGCCCTGTAGTCATTGTCAGACTGTGCACTTTGATGTAGTTTACTTTCAAAGAATTATGAATATTTCAGAGCTTTTGATTTCACAGGCACAAATGTTTATGTCAAAGTTCCAGTCACATACTTTATTTAGGATAAATCTCTCTGTTCCTGCATCAGTTAGTTTATAGTTAATACATCGAAGCCCAGCAAAGCCCCTCTGATAATAATGAATGAATTCAAGATGCTGATGAATGCCAAGTTTAATGTACATCTTTTAGAATGTGTATGTGTTCATTTTTAAAGCAAAGCATTAAAGAGAAATTGAGTTTTTATTTGTGCTGGGAATACTGCTTCATTCTCCTCAACAACTGACATCCGGGAGAAAAGCACCTCTGGCTATCCATAAATGTATAAATGTACTATTCAAGAATTCAAGAACACTAATTATGGAAATTAGATTGTGTTCTTTTTCACAATGCAGAGTCATGCTCACAGTGTAGGAACTGAAGATAAATCTCCTTTTTGCATTGTTACAGAAGCATTCAGAGCTGAAAAGTGTCATTAATGCATTAAAAATAAATGAACACGAGACGATTTATGGACCTTGACAGATTGTTGTTGAGATAGTGTGAGTGCCACAATTGTTCTGTCGTAAACTTAATCACCGTGGGCTATTTTCTCAATGATTTTGGTATTTTAACAGTGTGTGTGTGTGTGTGTGTGTGTGTGTGTACTGGTTTTTGTGATTTACGGGGACAAAATTTGTTTAATGACATGGGTATGACAGAGGTATTATAATTTGAAGGTGGTTTATGAGGACACTGCCTATGTCCCCGTAATTCAAAAGGCTTAAAAAACATACCAAATGGTGTTTTTTTTGAAAATCTAAAATGCACAAAGTTTCCTGTAAGGGGTAGGTTTAGGTGTAGGGCAATAGCTCATACAGTTTGTACGGTATAAAAACCATTACGCCTATGGAGAGTCCCCGTAAACCACAAAAACAAACGTGTGTGTGTGTGTGTGTGTGTGTGTGTGTGCGCGCACGCACATGTGTGTTAGAGAGAAATTATGCTGATACTTGTCCCCATTCAGTAGTGGAATGGGTCTTCGTGGGCCACTGTTCCAGTTTAGCCATGACATTATTATGATTGAAGGTGAGTTCTTTTGTGAATATACATAATTATAATGTGCTGCATTTCAAAGAATATTACTTGGTCAGTACTTTTTCCCATGCCACATTAGTCTCTCCTTCTCCTGCATAACTAGTCCTACATAACCAGAGATTTGACTAAACAGCATAAGGTCTAGACTAATTCACACTGCAACTTTTTCTGAACCATGAACTGCCCACTTAGACAGAAAAAGTGGCCTGTAAATGAACCGCATGTTAAGTCTTGTTTACAGTAGGGGTTTTCAAAATGGGGTTCAAGAAGGTGCTAAAAGTCTGCAAAAAAAAAAAAAAATCAGTTGTAGACTTTTTTGTGTTTTTGTGTATTTTTATGTATGTTTATGTTCATTGAATAAGGCAAATATATATATATATATTATTACAAATTAACATGTTAGTGTAATATATTTATTAAATATATTATATTAATAATATATTATTAACATTATTTATCACTGATTTATCTACTAATTAATTTAAACAATTGTATTAAAAAAGTACACAACAGCCAGGTTGATGCCTGGCATTTGAGTACCTTTTTTAAAATTAATTCTTTATTTATTTTTAATAATCATTAATTTTATTTAATTATTTAATTTTGAAAAAAAAAAAAAAGAAAATAGACACTATCACTCAAAAGTTTGTGGTCAGAGAGTTTTTTTTAAAATAAATAAATAAATAAATAATTTTTAAATTTTATATTTAAATATATTTAAAAATTTATAAAAAATAACTGTAAATACATTATACATTAACAGTAAATACATAACAGGCCTATATAACAAAAGATTTCTGTTTTGAAAAAAAAAAAAGCCGTTCTTTTGAACTTTATATTTATCAAAGAGTCCTGGAAAAAAATTATGGTGTTCACAAAAATATTAAGCAGCACATGTCTTTTGGATTTCCCGAGCATGTTGTATTAATTTTTAAGTTGTATATATTTATATCAGAAACTGTGTGTTGGTGTGTTGGTGTGTGCTATCTAAAGCTCAGACCATCTCTGACTCTGCATTGCTCGGCCCACTAGCTCTGCTGAAACCAGCGGTGGACTCACCCGGAGACAGCTGAGCGTCAGCAAAGCACTCTGGGGTGGAATGGTTTGCTCACTTTGCAGAGTTCTGTTGAACTCTCAGCTCAGCAGGCTGGCAGAACCTCAGTCAAAGATTATTGGTAGACTCTCCTCCCTTCAGTAGGTTCTTCAGCTTGTATTTATTTCAGGACTTCAGAGAAGGTTTAACTCTGTCCCACATTTCACCATTACTGCACTGATCTCTACGCCAAGACACCAGGGATTAAATTAAACACGTCTAAATTACTCACACAAGCACATACTGCCTGGGTACAGGGAACAGAGCCAACACTGAGCTGAAGATGCTTCACACGCTCCTCACCGCTGCCTTGTGCCCACTACAAGACATTTAATGCCCCAATGAACAAGTAGAGCACCTTGTCCAATTTAAAGGACATACAAATTATATGTTATAGCGCACACACACGATTTCTTAGCCTTGCTCTCATGCCCTCACTCTCACTGGTATTAGTCTATGCACTTATGAAAATATAAGGCAGAAAAGCAGGACAGAAGCGAGACAGAATGACCTCCATTATATTGGTGTCATTATATTTTGATACTTGCTGGAGATCTTTTTGTTTTACTGATTAAAGACTTGTTGGCTGAAGGTTTTTGTTTTGTAAATACTGGCTTATAATACAGTTTATATTTTTCAAAGAGAAGAGAGAATGCAGTCCTGGTTTATTCTAGTTCAGCTCTCGTTTAGGTCCTACAATACTAAAGTCCATTAGGTATTTTATAATGCTTGTTTAAATTGGATTCCGAAGATGCCATAAATGGTCTCTTGATCTCGCAAACAAACAGGTTTAGATTGTCATAACTGGCAGTTATGTGCTGCCCTCTGCTGGTCATCACTGAATGCGCATTTGAGTGATGCGTGCCTGCTTGTTTAGGCTGTACATCAAATACCATATTCACGATAGGGTAGAGTGGGGGAAAACGTCCCCCAACATTACCCCCACCCCCCAAGGACTGTGTGTGTTTTTTTGTTTTTTGTTTTTCTTTAAAATGAAAAACAAAAGTGAAATGTGTCCAGAATAGGATAGTGACAACGACATAAATTACAAACCAAGTATGAAAAATGTCTAGAGTTTTCATGTCTTTAGTATTTTAATAAAAATTTAATTTGTACCAAGGAGGTGTTTTGCCCCACAGATGGGGTAAAATGCCTCCCAGTCTGACAAGGCAATTTACTTTGTATATTTACAGCAAAATCAGAGTACAAGCAGTTTTAGCTTAAAATTAAAAAGAATATAATCAATAATTATGAATTACAAAATTATAATAGCCTGTTTGAAAAATATTGTTAGCTGATGCTTACTGGATTGCTAACTAGCTACCTGATGCTAACTTGAGGTACTTTTTAAATATAAAGTCAAAATATTTTTATTCAACCAACTAGTTACATTTGTTGGAAAAACAAAGGATTTGATGTTCAGAACAGAGTGCTAGAGTAATTAACCCATGTGCCCTAATTTACCCCACAGACAAGGTTTGAAAAAATATACAGTGCCTTGCAGAAGTATTCAAACCCCTTCATTTTTTTCACATTTTGTTATGTTGCAGCTTTATGTTAAACTGCATTAAATTACTTTTTTTCCCCCACATCAATCTACACTCCATACACCATAATGGCAAAGCAAAAACAGAACTGTCACAACTTTGCAAATTTATAAAAAAAAATACAAAATCTGAAATAAGTATGTTGCATATTCAAACCCTTAACTCAGTACTTAGCTGAAGCACCTTTATAGCCTCAAGTCTTTTTTGTTTGATGCGACAAGCTTTGCTCATCAGCATTTGG
>JAFVLL020025142.1:0-29287 GCA_021397915.2 Tor tambroides | reverse complement strand
GGCCCAGCCACAGCCTGGACTTGAACCCAATCAAATATTTCTGGAGAAACCTGAAAATGTGCGTCTGCCCCCATCCAACCTGACAGAGCTTGAGAAGTGAAGAGGTGAGGAGACAAATGTTAGATAATTGCCAAATGCTGATGAGCAAAGCTTGTCGCATCAAACAAAAAAGACTTGAGGCTGTAAAGGTACTTCAGCTAAATATTTTGTTAAGGGTATGAATATTTATGCAATGTACTTATTTGACTTTTTTATTTTTAATAAATTTACGAAGTTGTGACAATTCTGTTTTTGCTTTGTCAATATGATGTATGGAGTCTAGATTGATGTGGGGGAAAAAAGTAATTTAGAGCAGTTTAACATAAGGCAGCAACATAACAAAATGTGAAAAAAATGAAGGGGTATGAATACATTCGCAAGGCACTGTATATCATAAAATTATGTAAAAAAAAAAAAACGAAAATGTGTGGGAAAATAGTACCCTCTCAAGCAGTGACAGAGTGGCTTTTAAGGCTCCTTCTGGGCGTCCAAACGGAAAGCAATACCTTTAGAGAGAACATTTAAAAGTGTTTAAACTATTTAAAACATTGAAAAATGAAACATTATACATTCCCAATTAAATTTGTTTGTTTAAAAATATCCTGTTTCATCACTATATCCATTCATCACACAATTAGTTTCACGCAACATTTACATATACATTTCATTTAGCAGTTTCACACTACTTTGAAAATTAAAATTATATATATATATATATATATATATATATATATGGATTATATATACACATACCACATATTCCATTATTATCCCTAGCTGTTAATAAGGTGGTATATGTGATGCTGTGTAGACTGCCAGTGATGTACCTGAAGTGTGTGATCTGGTTTTCGAGCAGCACACGCAGTCGTTCTTTGATCTCCTCGAACTGTTCCTTCTCTTCTACTGTGACAGTACCAATTCCATCAGGCCTGAGGCGATACACACAAACACACAAATGAATGCAACTGCTTGTCTCATTAGGGTAACAAGGGTCACAGATACAAACACGGGGTTCAAAAACAGGCCAGACACAGGACTATTATACAAGCACTATAAATAATTTTCCATTCATCCTCTTTAAAAGGTATGTGTTAATGAGAGATTCAGACAAACTGCTCAACTTTTTAATTAACCACATATATCATTAAAGAGAAAGAGGAAAAAAAGTGAGAATATGACACTACTTTTATCTTCTGAAAGAGCCCCAGCTCTTTATTTGAGTGTATTTACATATGCATACATGTAAATGCTCTGAGGTGAATTCACTTTTGCAAGTATTTGAGAGCAAAAACCTTATGTAAATTAAGTCATAGGTATTGATACTTGCCTGCTGCAATTTATGTGACATTTTTGTTGACCACAGGAAAAAAAAGAGATTTAAAAGAGACATTTGCATACATTTTCTAGTGATATCTGCCCAGACTCTTTCAACAATATGTGCAACTGCACTGTGCATTACGAGTGGGTTCAATTCCTAGTGTGTATGTCTACATGTGTGTCTGTGTGTGTCATCCTCTCCTCAGGCAAGGCTTTTTGGAAGGGCCTAAACACCCCCCTCCCTGTCTGTGGTCAAATAAAGAGTCCTCCGCAATACAAAGACACTACAAATTACTACAGCCCCCTGCTACTAGCGCTGAGGAGTTTAACCTCTCACCACCTACACACTCACAGGATTCTTATTTTGACTCCATAACAGAAAGAGGGAGGCTGTGGGAAACAGTTCACCTGATATGTCTAGAGGCACTCCTAAGCTTATTAGCCAAATTACCATGATGCCCGTTATCATTTCCAGTTTTATAAACACACAGAAATTTAAAATACTTATTTTAAGATGCTGTTATCCATGCAACTGATGCTAAATTGTCAAACCTAATTGATTTGGGCATTATACTAGACATCTACACCTCTCACTTTCTCTCACATCTAGATGACGTGTACAACAGCAGAAGCTTTTAAGGTATTTTTGTGAACATGAAGGGGCGATCCGCTCACCATCCTCCCCCTAAAAACCCTCCACCAAGCGATGGACCCCGTCTGGTGTGACAGCCGTGGTGGTCCCCCCTGATATCTCTGCCCCTCCTCCTTTGCTTTTCACTGCTGTCCTTCAGCGTGCGCTGGGCTGACATGGGGAGCGGACTGACGAGGAGCATGTCATGTCTCCTGCTCCTCAAACCGCTGTCACGGCGACCCGCGCCTCCACTGTCACATACACTCTGCTCACAGCCCTCCTTCCGTCTACCATGTCACAAACGATAAGGAGCCTGGCCCTTTAGTCACATTCTGCACAAGAGTGTGCATGTTTGTGTGTTAAACTGCGTGCAGGTGACATACGTCGGCTGTGAGTGTGTTTCAGTTCTAGCTGTGTGTCACAACAAAACTGGTGGATAAAAGACGGACCAGCAGAAAAAATCCTTTCTCTCTGTGGGTCAGAAAAACTGAAGAAAAACAAAACACACAACAAAAAATAAAACAAAAACAAAGCAAAACTAAAGAAAAACAAAACACACAACAAAAAAATAAAACAAAAACAAAGCAAAACTAAAGAAAAACAAAACACACAAAAAAACTAAGCAAAACTAAAGAAAAAAAAAACACACAACAACAAAAAACAAAACAAAAACAAAGCAAAACTAAAGGAAAAACAAAACACACAACTAAACACAACTACTAAAGCGAAACAAAACACAAAAAACTAAAAACAAAACTTAACAAAAAATATACACAACCCCAAAAACTAAACACAAAAAAGACACATAAAAAAAAAGAAAAAAAGAAAACAACAACACACAAATATGAAACAAATCTACAAAAAACTGATTCCAATGTCCAAAAAACATGTTTTTTGCACACTGGACCATGTTAATATTACTTTTTCTTTTTTTTTGCACATGTACCATGACATTTATGCCATTTTACCTTTTAGTAACATCACATGGCATCATGAATATTTATAATAGTGTGTTTTGAGACTAATATGGTTATCCAGATATGGTAATGGCACAGTAGTAGGATGTCAAACAACATTAGAGATCCACAGTCACTATCTGTAACACTTGTAGATTATTTGGCTTTAAATATATATCAGTATACAAGTCCAGTGCCAAGAGGTTCAGGTTGAGGGCCATGTCAGCTATAAAGAGCGTGGTTGGCTGGACGTGAGGTTTTGGCACAAGTAGACAGGCTGGAGTGAGGCCTTGGACAGTTTGGAAAGAGAGATGGAGAGACAGAGCGATGACCTGTCATCCTGTCAGCCATGACCTTAAGGCACCATCCATAGTGTCCCTCATCTCTCTCTCTCTCTTTACCCGGCATGTTTCTCACTGGTTCGACACATGTCTATCACTTTCTATTTCCCTGCCTCACCCTCACTTTTCTCTCTCTCTCCCTCACACAGATACACATTCACACATAAAGTGGTGTCCAAACTGAAAACTGAAAGACCAGACTGAAAACCTTTTAAGTCGTTTTCTTAGAAAATAATTCCTAGGTGGTGATTCAATATTAAAACAATTCTGAAATTTAATAAAATAATATATAAAAAATGAATCAAATACAATAACAATGCAAATATAAAAAAGAAAATTGTATACATTTAATTAAAATATAATTTAAAAAGCTCAGAATGTGTATAAAATACCTACTTTGCACATTCACATATAATAAATAAGAATACAACTACACACAATGGATCAAGTAATCTCACACACAGAAGAAAGAAGACATTTAACTTAATTGCAGTCTTCCCTAACGTACATCCCCCAGTTTCATAGGTTGAGGGCGGGATGCTAATCACACCCAAAAGAGGGGGTTGCATTAACATTCTCACCTTCTGGGGCCTGTGAGCACCTGCGACTTAGACTCCCTTTTTCTCCAGACCTCCATGATTTTGTTCTCTTTCTTAGAGGGGGTCAAGGGCTCAGGGGGGGAGGGAAACAGAGAACTAAGGAGCTCGGTCTCTGACATGGGCCATTTTACTAGCTCATTCACTCTTTGGCTTCGTATCCCACACACACACACACGCATTCACAAAGATGCACATTCACAAAGGTTATCAGAAGATGGTGTGAGGGTAAGTGAGAAATAAAAGAAGAGAAATAATATAAATCATGCAAGTAATAATGAAAATAACCATGAGAATAAAATTATAGATTCAGACAAAAATAAGACGAAAAGACATGAAAAACATTCAGAAATAAGAAATTTGAATATTACACAAATTAGCCACATGCTAAAGGAATCATGACTTATTTAAAATGTACAAAATGGTGACTACACAAAGTTCGTTCATTCATTCTTTCCCATTATTTTGTGTATCATTTTTAAAATGTTTAATAAATATGTAACACTTATGTACAGTATTTAAATGCATATTTTAATATAAACTTACATACATTATATATTTTTTAATTACATATGTTGTATGTATTTTAAAAAGATAATATGTATATCTCGACTAAATATACCTCAAAAAACACTGAAAACACTCAAAATAACTGCAAAACGGAAACTTGTTTAGTTACAGACTTTGAGGACTCCTGCGAACCAGGTAATGAGGCAACTTGAGCTTCTTGTAAAAGCAGTGAAACTACTGTTGGATTCTGGGAGAGAAGCATTATTACCTGTGACCAACCACAAAGCTTTCAGGAGAAAGAATGGGGTTTCTATGAAACAAAGGAGAACGAGTCCGTTGGGAGTCAAAAGAGAGTTTGTGCTCTAACTTTACCTCTGTTTCTGCCCATGTGTGGAAAGTGGATGTATGGAGAGATAAAAAGGCAGGACAGTGAAGAGGGATGGAGTGATTTTAGGGGGAGGAGAAAAGACAGAACTTCAGGTGAGGGTAGGATGAATGACAAAGAGAGAACATGAGAGACAAATGATTGGAGAATTAATGTGGTTACAAATGAGAATGAAATGAAGAGGGTGTTAAAGAGACGGAGTGAGAAAGAGATAAACAGTGTGAGATCAGCGGTACCTGTTGCCATGCACGTGGGAGGCGCAGAAGGCGTAGCTGTAGTGCAGTAGTGTGGGGTCGATCATGGACCCTTTCTCTGCCCTCCCAAGCAGGTCATTCAGGTAACACAGGTGCCTGTGACACCCTCGCACTCCGTACCTGGCGCAGTACTCATCTAATACAAACACCTGACCTGGACTGAACCAACCCTGAGGAGCACAATCAGACACAAAAGTGCAGCTTCAGTAGTGCGAATGTGATTATACATGATAATATAAATAGCACAGCTATAGCCCTAATTGAACAAAACTGAATTGAAATCTGGGTTACCAAGCAGGAGTATGAATCGTTGAGCCTGTGGTCCAGTGTCAACCGCTGAACTATTTCAAACAGCGAAGAGTGGTCAAAATTGCAGGGGTTAGCGGAGATGAACTCATCCATTCCATGTTTCTGTGCTCGGTCTGCATCTGTGTGTATGCGTGCACGTTAACGTATGGAGACAGAGACACATAAAACATACACATCTCAAAGTCACAGGACGACAGGAGCACACACTCTTTAGAGAAAGGTCTGTAATCTGAGTCAGATATCAGCCTAAAAAGTGTCACTGTCAGCTTGCATTACTGTGTAAATTCAATCCAAGGTGCATTACAAGCAATGTTCAAAGTGCAAAATAAAAACAAGAGCAGATACTCATGTTAAATAATATATAAGCAATATATTTATTTATTAACAGTCTATAATAATAATAATAATAACATATGCATGTAAATATGCAACTTTTATATATATATAGTTTAAAACAAACAAAAAAAGTTAGATTTTGAGGCACATTTCAACAAAGAAATGTTTATATTGTTTTTACTAAACAGCAACAACAACATATATATACACAACAACCATTATTTTAATTTTTAATTCATGTTTTTGGTTTCTTGCTGAGGGAAACACTGATCTCTTTACAACTTTTTGATTATGAGCAACTTTTAGTACATTTTATTTAAATTCTTTATAAATTAAAACATTTTTATATATATATATATATATATATATATTTAGAGGCACATTTAACACAAAGAAAAATTTATATAATAATCCCAATTATTTTTTAATTTTGACAAACCTAATCTGTAAAATAAATAAATAAATATGGACATTTAACACAAACCATTAACCCTAAATCACAATGCAATGGAGTCCAAAATTAAAAATTAAAAAAAAAACAAAAAAACACCTGCTTAAAAAAAAAAAAAAATGGAAATAGTATATTGTGTCCTATTTTTACATATTTTTTACATTGTATAAAGGCCTATATAAAGTATTTGATGCTGAGGAAAATTACTGTAGGTCAGTAACTTTTCTCAGCATCAAATACTTTATATAGGCCTTTATATATACTTTAAAAATAATCCATGTGACATCAGGGTCACAACTGTAATTTTACAAAGCTACGAGATTACTTTGTGTGCAAAGAAAACAAAAACAATGACTTTATTCAACAATTTGTCTCCTCCGCATCACCCTGGCGCCATTCTGGAGAGTATCCACTGAACGTAAACAGCATATGCTATTCTCTGTCAGCTGTGCCACGTGGATACGTTGTCTATGTTGTTTGCGCTTTGATCTGAACACAAACAACATATCCGTGTGATGCAGCTGACACAGAATAGCATATGCTGTTTACGTTCAGTGGATACTCTCCAGAATGGCACCAGGGTGATGCGGAGGAGACAAATTGTTGAATAAAGTCATTGTTTTTATTTTCTTTGCACACAAAAAGTAATCTCGTAGCTTTGTAAAATTACAGTTGAACCCCTGATGTCACATGTTTTTTTTATTTTTTGCATATTTGGCACATTTGAATGATTCAGATCATCAAACAAATTTTAATATTAAACAAAGATAACCCGAGTAAATACAAAATACAGTTTTGAAATAATGATTTCATTTATTAAGAGAAAAAAGCTGTCCAAACCTGCCTGGCCCTACATGAAAAAGTAATTGCCCCCTAAATCTAATAACTGTTTGTGCCACCCTTTGCAGAAACAACTGCAATCAAGTGTTTGCAATAACTGGCAATGAGTCTTTCACGTCGCTGTGGAGGAATTTCAGGCATGAATGGACTGTTTAAGGTTATGACACAGCATCTCAATCGGATTTAAGTCCGGACTTTGATTTGGTCAATCCAAAACCTTAATTTTGCCATTCAGCCATTCAGAGGTGGACTTGCTGGTGTGTTTGGGATCATTATCCTGCTGCATAACCCATGTGCGCTTGAGCTTGAGGTCACAAACTGATGGCTGGACATTCTCCTTCAGGATTTTCTGTTAGACTGCAGAATTCATGGTTCCATCAATTATGGCAAGTCGTCCAGGTCCTGAAGCTGCAAAGCAGTCTCAGACCATCACAGTACCACCAACTTGTTTGACAGTTGGTATGATGTTCTTTTTATTAAATGCTGTGTTGGTTTTACACCAGATGTAACAGGACACACACCTTCCAAAAAGTTCAACTTTTGTCGCATCGGTTAAGAAAGCTCTCTTAATTTGTGTTTCGAAGATGAACGGAGGTCTTACGGGTTTGGAAAGGTGAGTAATTAATCATAATTTTCATTTTTGCCCTTTAAGTTTAAAAGGGTATTGGCTTAGAATATTTTTAAAAACTTCTAAGAATTTTGTCCCTGCATGTTTGATGAACTATAATATTACCCGTAAAGATCATGTAAAAACAAAGAAGGAGTTTGACAATCAGGCAATATCAACCCACATTTTTGGCTTGTGACACTCAAGTATTGGTCTACGTGCAACAGAGCAGAATTGCTGATTGTTGACTTCAAGCATTAATTTAAAAGCAACAGATCCATATGCATTATTAGAATCCATTAAAAGAGCAAGAAAATTGGAGAAAATTGTATGCCAACATCGTTACATTATTGGCTTGTATTTCCCCCAGTATTTTATCTTTTTTGGCTTGGTAATCCTGCAAGACCTGTCTGAGCCAGTGTTCCTGTCAGGTCCTCCTAATCAAACAACAACTCTACGTTCATGCTTTTCCCCTCCTTCCCCATTCATTGCTCTGTCCGCAGGCCTCTGCCTACCCCCCCCCCAGGGAAGCCCTAATTAAAGAAACCCAGCGCCTCTAAACCCAGAGCTGAGAGAGAGTCAGCCATAGAGCCCCCCTACTCTCACCATCTATTGTCCATTAAAGAGACTAAATAAATTCAACAACACATTTTCCCTTTCCTCTGCAGTCGGTAAGCTTAGGTATTACATCTGGGCCTGCACAAATAAGCACGGCCACTTCTTAATCCTGCAACTGGTCAGGGGCTATTCTTATTCTAATGCCCCGTTTCAGCCAGAGGCTTTAGAGCTATACTGTATGATTGAAACATTCAACAGACACCTCCTCCAGCGTCGCTGGTTTGCATGTTAATTCAGGAATAAGACTTGAATTGCTTAGTTATATAATGGAAGGTAATTTTTTGCTTGCACAATGTAAATGATAATTGTATAATTTTGGCTTTAATTCTTATACAGTACAGTAGTTTTTTTGTTAAAAAAAACTAAATAGTCCACCCAAAAATAATAATAAAAAAATGTTATCATTTATTCATTCAAAACTTGTTTGACTTTACTTTCTTCTGTGGAACATAACAGAAGATTTTTTGAAGAATTTTGGTAAGAAATGTTGGTTCTCATTGCGTTCCACTGTTAAATTTGGTTACCAACATTCTTCAAAATATCATCTCTTATGTTCCGCAGAAGAAAGTAAGTCATACAATATAATATAAAGTTTAACAAATCAGTATATCCAAAATTCATGAAATTTTGATTCATATTTTCAAACATAAAATAGGAAGCAAAAGAGACCACACTGAAAATCTGCCATATAAAATCTGATTGGATTTTTTTTTTAAAAAAAACTTAAAATTAAAAAGGATAAATGTAAAAATATATAATACAATATATAATACATAAATAAAAATGGAATGAAAAATTTACAATAGAAGAATGTTTTGGTCTCATATCAATATATTCGTATTTGAATGTTTATGAACTACTAATTTGCTAAACAATATAAAATATTAATAATAATTAATATTAATAATGAAAGTTACTTTAAAGTTACTCTGTGCTGTGTTTTTGTCTGTAAATTTCATTATATCTAAACAATAAGTTAAAGCAAAATGATCCGCTGAAATCAGCCAGAGGTCAAAAAGGTGACATTGTGTCGTTCTCCTATGTCTTAATATGAGCTTGTCATGTCTCTTTGACACTGGAACTGAGGGGAAGGTCTCTGGACAGTAACACACAATGACATTAGTCAGCTCTGTCCAAGCGGGGCAGAGGAGAAATGACACTGATTGATGGATTCTTTTCATTTATAGATCATCTCTTTCGAAGAGTCCGAAGAGCAGAACATTTGGGGCTATTTAGTGCTTGCTTTTTTTTTTTTTTTTGTTCTGTGCATGTGTCTGCACAAGCACACACAATGGACGGATCGGGAGTCTGAGATTCTGCCCTGGGCCGACAAGAGCTGAAGGGGCCAACTGACAGGATGGGCGCTCCTCTGTGAGTGAGGGATGAACAGAGGGATAGAAAGAAAAGGAGGGATGAAGAAAGGGGTGACAGCTGAGACATAATTTATTAAGTGGTTTCTAATTTAATCCGCTCCTGAACTTGGTTTCTAACAATATGGCTTCCCTCATCAGGCCTGCAGACAAGTCCATACGTGAGCCTCTCTCAGAGCCTGTCGCTATTTCAGTCCTTATCACACTGGGTTAGAAAACCTTGGACTCTGGCTGACATCCAACATCAATCATTGCTTTCTTTGTTTCAGAATAATGAAGCAGTAAATGCGTTGAAAAATGAAACAAATTACATTTTTACATTTCATACATTTTTTTATTATTTTATTTCTATTAAATTATTGAGAAGTGAGGGGGGATGAGATTGAGACATGTTGCAGGTCAGGTTCAAACCTGTTTTGCCTGGATGAGCATGTGTTGTTGTTTCAATGAAGCTATGTACATTGGGTGTAAGCCATTGTTAATAATAATAATAATTATTATTATTATTATTATTGCTGTTGTTGCTAAATGATATCCCTTAAGGTTGTCTATACTGTGTGTAAGCCATGGTGAAAATAAGAAGAAGAAGAAGAAGAAGAAGAATTTTTATCATTATTATTATTATTATTACAGTTGTTGCTGTTATTGTTAAATTATATACCTTGAGGCTATCTACACTGGGTGTAAGCCATGGTAAAAGAAGAAGAAGAAGAAGAAGAAGAAGAAGAAGAAGAAGAAGAAGAAGAAGAATGATAATAATAATAATAATAATAAAAATAAAAATAATAGTTGTTGTTGTTGTTGTTGTTGTTAAATGATATTCCTTGAGGTTGTCTACACTGAGTTTAAGCCATGGTATATTATTATTATTATTATTATTATTATTATTATTACTACTACTACTACTACTGCTGTTACTACTATTACTACTACTACTACAACTACTGTTGTTGTTGTTGTTGTTGTTAAATTATATACCTTGAGGCTGTCTACACTGGGTATAAATAAAAAAATAAAACATTGTTTAAGCCATGTAATAATAATAATAATTATTATTATTATTATAATTATTATTATTATTATTACTACTACTACTACTACTACAAGACCTCAGTAATCTTCAGGTTTTGTCTCTGATTTCAGTCTCCCCATACATACAGTGCACCTTCACAGGTATACACAAACAGCAGACAATAGAAGCTTTAGCATTTTCCCAGAGATGAGGAAAGAAAACGTTAGTCTAAAAATGTTAGTAGTTCTATAGGAAAGTAAAACAGAAACACTACTACAACATGAACAGGGCCACTATTTGTTAAACGTGTCAGTGTAAGTGTGTGGCAAAGCGGATGTACCAGTTGTGACAACAGTTGCATTAGTTTAACTATCGTACAAAAACAAAACAAACAAAAAAACTGTATGACATTACCTGCTGAATATTTCTGTATTCCAGGTACATATTTGCCAACTCTATTTTTTAAATAAAAATAGACTCTTAAAACTCACAGAATGAATAAACTGTGTTAAATATTAGTCCACTGCTTCAAGGACAACACAAATCTTTCCAAGGAGAACTGAAAACAAACAGCCAATGTTTCCAATTGCATCCTAATCCCCGCATTTAAAACTGCAACCACAACAATTTAATTTGCCGCTGTCTTAAGGTTAAGAGAAAAAAAACGGAAACACTGGTGGCACGACTTTCTACAGATGTGAAACTGGTGTGAACTAGCAAGTAGTTATTTGGTAACATTCCACTGATAGCTTCCAGAAATAATCAGGGTGAAGATACACTGTTTTATTCATAGCATGTCACTCTTAACATGGTAATTACCAGCTGCTGAGGGGTGCAGAGCACGCCAGTGGTTTCAACAGAATTCATTTAGCACAATAAATCAACAACTACAATAGAGAAAATCACTATAATTATATCATTTACCAAATTCTCCATTTGGTCGGAAATCTTTATTGTTAAATAAAGGCAACTGCTGTTGATTTCAGCCAACAAGAAACTAGCTTACAAGGAACATACGGTTTTAATTTTGCACATGCTTTTTAATGAGAAACGCTGCTTTGATTTGAGAAGCCGCTGACCTGATGAAGCCATGTTGAGAGAAGGCAAATATGCAACCACTAATCAGAGCAAAACATCCAGAAATGAAATTTCACATGCAGTCTAGTCTTCTAAATAAAAGTGTGTTTGTCTTTCAGACCCAAAGGAAACAAAATAGAGGGAGATTTGCAGAAGGAGGGGTAATGAGAGTTTTGGAAAAGAGGAATAGCGAATAGCACATTGCTTGTGTCAGATAATCCGGATCGGCTTATCTGATCTGTGCCTGCTACAGGGAAGCACTTACCCTTCAGTCCGGCTACAAGAGAGCAGGGTAAGAGGGAACAAACCAGAGTGACATATAGACTCACATGGAGCAGAGAAAGAGAAAGGAGGAAAGAATATTCCCTTTACACTGTAAGCAAAGCATGAGAGAAGAAGGATCTGATACACTTATTTAAAATACCAGAAAGAAAGAAAGAAAGAAAGAAAGAAATATGTAAATGATAAGTGAAAGTAAAAAAGTAAACAATGAGTGAACAAAAGCAAATACACAAAAGCAAAAAAGAAAAACAAGTGAATGAAAAGAAAAAGAGCTTATATAAGCAAGAGAAAACTGAAAGAGTGAAAAGCAAAAGAAAAAAATAAGTAAAAGAAACAAATAGGCAGAAGAAAAGTGCAAACAAACAAGTGAAAAAACAAACATGCAAGTCAAAAGCAAGAGAAAGAAAGAAAACAAATCAAATGAATGAAAGAGATCAAATGAACAAGTGGGCAAAATAAGTAATTAAAAACAAACAAATAAGTAAATAAATAAAGCAAGCAGAAGAAGAACAAAATAAAGACGGGGATCAAAAGGTTTCGAAGCAAAGAATATGCAATGATGAAATGTATGTGGGATGCAAGATGAAAGATTTCTGACAGAATCAAACAGTGCAGATGAAAACAGAGTGAGATTTTTCTCCCTTTTTACAACACCAATACAGTAAGTAGTTATTGTTCTCAGGAGGTGAACAGTGTTGAGTTTACACTTATAGGACATTAATGAGAACAGGGTGTAAAAACATCAGCAGTGCGCGCTGTATAGAACGGGAACTTATTTAGCCGATGTTATAGAAATATTCCAGGTAAGAGTGTGACTGCTATGGAGAGTGTCATTACAAATGCAGCTCTGGCCCTGTGTGTGTGTTCAGTATATATTCATACTTACAGAACTGAGAGATGGGAGCATCAAGCTGTGGTGCTGTCCCTCCTTTGGCGTTGAGTTTCTGCACCTGGGTCGGGGGGACGGGTTTGTGGGACTGGCCCGTGGCACGATACATCGCTTGAACCCACAGGATTCGATCTTGCTCATCATCGCTGGCGAAGATCACAGTGTCTCCCTCTTTCACAGCATTGAAGAACGTCCGACCACCATCCAGACCTGCATTCAACATATTATTCATCATTTATACATCACATGGAAATTAATCACTCTGTAAGCAAAACTGCACTGTGAAAAGAGTTATTTCTACTTGATCAGACCCTTTCAAGGTATATGGAAGCATTCTTGAACTAACAATATTACAGCATTTTTGAATTTTGGCTAAAGTTAATTTATACATAAAATAATACTTTTTTATAACAGGAAAGTACAAGGAGAGAGCGGGAATGGAATCGGAACATAACACAGGATGATGAGAACTTAGGTTTTAGGAACAACATATACAATGTACATAAATTTTTGTGCACACACACACACACACACACACATATATATATATTGTTAAATAGTAGTTGCATGATAGCCAAAACATTAGTCAATATATTCACAGAATCTGCAACCTAACGTAGAAAGTATTTCAATTATACCAAATATTTTTACTTGACATTAATGTTAACTAAGATGATCTGAGAATATTTAGTAATAGTGTATTTATGAACTGATATTAATCAAGATTACATATTTATTAAGGTGAGTAAATATTCATCAAGGTTACTGTATCATATTATATTAATAATTAATAATAATAAAACAATAATGTTGCTACTTTATTAATCAAGATCAATAAACGCTGTAAAATTATTATTATTATTATCATTAATATTATTATTTGTATGGTAGCTACGGCTTTAATTAATATCGGTGTGTAGAATCTTATTTTAAAAACATAGTAATTGCTTTTGTTGATGTAACCTAAGGTAATAAGGTTGATTCAACCATGTTAAATAATATTTTTGCTTTATTATTCAGTTAATACAGATGTGGCCACCTGAATCATATTTTTTGGTTATCTCACAAAATATTTTTACAGTGTAATTGATTTAAATGAACCAATATTGTTTGATATTGATATAATTGTTTTAATTTATTCCATTTATGTCACAATATTTAGTATGCAGTGCTTGATTACGCATAGACTATAAATGATTCATTAGTCAAATATCAGATGATATGAAAATAAAACATTCTTCATAAAACATTACTGCACAGACACTATGTAACACCGATGAATATTAGAGATTTAGATTACCCGTGTACAGTGTGCATAATGTTTTATGCAAAGATACAGAAGGTTTCAATGAAAGATAATTGATCTTAACTAGTTAATTATGGATGTTTGTTTAACACTAATAAAATGAGTCACCTATTCTTTGGGAATAAATATGTATGGATCCTAGAAACACATGCCACCTGCTGGTCTAACAGGTATTTCTATCCACCTTATTTTGCAATGCTTTTTGTGAATGCACAAGACTTTGGGAAAAAAACTATGTGCTATATGTTTATAATTACAATAATACATAAAAAAAAAAATATGATAACAAATACCAGTTTGCAAAATCAAGCAGCATAATGGCCTGTTTTGGTACAGATAAAATAACTGGAAGCAACTGACATCGGAAGCCTCGGCCATTCAAACTACAAATGGACGTACACGCTCTTAAGTTAAAAACAAGGTAGCTAGAACAGGTGAAGATTATATTCACTGTGACGTCACTGATTGCAACAATCCGATTGGCTACAGTGACCTGGCTGAGGGTCGGTGTAATCCACAGTGTATCCGTCCAGTTGGAGAAGTTCAACAGGTTCTGCTTTCTTCTCCCTGTAGCTACACATGGCAAAGGTGTACTGGCTGACCTGGAAAGAATATTGGCACATTAAACACACATCGTGAATTACACAATTAAGAACTAGAAAGGCAACACCCGAACAGAAATATCTACTTCAGGCTAGTGATAGGGTTCAAACGGAGGGTGGCATCTCAGAGGGAGGCTGTCTTGGTCACTGACGGTGTAGGGTTGGACTTGTAAGGTTTTGTCCTGCCAATCAAACGGGACTGACAGAAGAGTGTGGGATGACACGCTGTCACTCTGGATGCGAGTCGTGCAGTTAGGTGCCAGTCATACACACATTCTACACACACACACAAGACGCTCTCCGGCCTCATCCGCAGCATTGCACCAATCCAGCGCCTCCATCACCTCTGCTGAAAGTGGCAGCCCTCTCTCACTCCGTCTCCAAGTGACATGATAAATTCAATGTCATGTGTGTGACGTGCACTTGGGCTGGCTTCGGGGGCCCCAATCTGGCTTGGTGGCACCCAGGTGCCTTCGGGACGCCACCGGGGCACGCGTACCCCCCGCGCTCGCACACACACATGTATACACGCACAACCTCCCATCAATCCGCTGAAGTTCGGGCCTGTCAGAAGCCGGAGCGGTCGCTGGTGGGGCCATTGACCCGCTGTCAAACCGACAGTTAAAGGATTTTAAATGACTTTGCTTTCTGATTACCCCTGCATGCTTTTGCTCTTTTAAATAACCTTGTTATTGTCGATGCGCTGCAAATTGCATTGTGGATGAAGAGAGTGGGAGAGCGGGCGCAAATCGATCACCAACGCTGGAAATATAAAGCCGAATGCCAGACACACAACCCGAGCCCCTCCGGGTCACTCGAACAAATTACCATATTCAGATGCGCAAGGCTGAATGCCTGAGCCAGAGCATCGGAGACGAGATGAGGGGAAAGAGGAAGGGAGCACAGAGCGTCTGCCCGCTGTTTTGTCACATCGCCTACCGACCGTAAAATAATTAGACTTCAGTTTGAATCATAATGCTGGCCTTATGCTGTCAACTTACTGACAACAAGAGCATTTAGAGGCACGAAGATAGACGATTCGGCTGCTGTAGAATTTATATGACTGCTTATCAGTGCTCTATAAAGGATAGAGATGTTAAAACAGATAAAAACTGATTTAAGCAACACTGAAGAAATGAAATGGCAGGGTGGAGCCACAGGGAACTCTGTCACCACCTTTTTGCGACACCTTGTTTCAAAGCCAGCCTGTGTCAAACAGGAGCCCTAAATGGTCTACGTGGTGTGGTAATAATCTATGAATAATGCAACAGTGAACTCACACCCACCCTGTAACACAAACCCCACATTAAATGCAGGGGCATTTACATACAATCCTTCAGAGTGTCAATCAAACGCTGGTCACTCATAGATAGGACTTCCAGCATACTAAATATTTACTTGTATGATCACTGTTATTCATCAAGGATGCATTAAATTGACTGAAAAGTGACAGTAAAGACATTTTTAGATTACACTTATTTTAAAATTTCATTAACAATAATAAGTTATGTTCTTGAGCACCAAATCAGCATATTGAAATGATTTCTGATGGATCATGTGACACTGAAGACTGGATATTTTTTAAATATATTCATTTCACAATACTACCTTTTTTACTGTATTTGTGATCAAATCAAAGACTTCTTTCAAAATCTTACCGCCCCCTAAATTTTTGAACGGTAGTGTACTGTATATAAAAATATCAATATCGGTATGCATCATATAAATTTAATTTAGTTAATTTTACAGTTACTGCTGCATGATCTGACCCTTGTGATGATGTTAACTAATGTAATTACATTGATTCATTCAGGTTAAATAATATTTTTTCAATAATTTAGGCAAAAATGAGTGTTGCACATTATGTTCACAAAACATTTTTTTACAGCATAGATCTTATAATACAGGTCTTATATTTCAGAGATGTTAGTTTATACTGAATATTGTATTAATATTCAGTATTTCAAAAATATATTGAACTGTGTATGTGGTATAAAACATTTTATACAATTTTTTTAAATCTAAATAAAACATTAAATATGCCACAACGTATTCTGGAGCATGTTTATGTTAACATTTACATTTACGAGGATTACACAGATGGATGTGTTGACGTCTGTGTGAATACACAGGATTCAACAGAGAAGAAACAACAAAAAGCAGAAAGGAAACAAAGTGTGAAACCAACAAACAAAATAACAAAAAGCACGGACACAAAAAGCGCATTCTGGCATATTTTCTTACCCGCACTGACATTCGAAAACACAAACAGGGCATCGTGTAATGTTTTTCGCTTGCATGCACACAAGCACACAGACACACATGCACGCAAACACTAAGGTAAATAAATAATGTCAGTGTATTGACTGTTGTTTGTCACTTGCTGTAGCCGTAGCTGCGAGCGACTGGTGGGTGTGTGATGTGGGCTCTTTTAGCTGCAAGTGCTGGTCCTTTACTCTGTCAAGCCGCCTGTCAACTTTTAGCTCTCAGACATGTTACGACCTGCCACAGAGGAGCTGACTGAACAGCAAACAATTGAGACAGAAATAAAAAAAAGGCTCTATCGAAGTACCTGACACAGTGCTCGATCAGAGAGAGTCGGGAATCTAGTCTACTTCACTGGAGCAGCTTTGACACATACAATGGAAATGGAAATGCACAGCACTTGATTTAAAAAATCTGAATCAAAAGAGGAGGAAACGGTCTCTATTAGAAGTCACACCAAGGTGAAAAAGCGCATACCTGCACCAAGACGAAGAATCTCTTCTTCCATCTTTTCCACAGGTTTTTCCCAATGACCCAAAGGTATCTGTGAAGAGACACAGAGCAGGTGTTGCATCATAGTGTCAAGATATAGCTTGCTGGATGTGTTCTTCTTAATTTGGGTGATAATGGGCCACTGTTGCCTTTCTCTCTGAATAATTTAAAATTAGTCAATTACAACAGGGGTACTTTAACACCATAAATATATGTTAAAAGTATGTTTAAAAAACATAGAACATACAGTAATATGTGCCTTTACAAAAAATGGGGGAAAAAATGCATTGAGAAAGACATATGCTATAAACAGACAAAATATGTGGCTGATTATTTGAAGATGAGATATATAGTTCCTTTCCAAATAAAATAAGAAAAAAATTCATTTTGAAAAATGCTACAGCTATGACATTTCAGCTGTAACACTAAAAATGTGTTCATTGAATCAAGGATGACATATACAGTTTTTCCAAAAATGAAATAAAATATTTCCTTAAGCTCAATACACATTGTTTCAAAACAGCTTTACAGAAAATCAAGCTGTCAATACAGTCCCATTAGCAGATAAAAGATGGACTTGAAGTAAACTGCATACGGATATAGTTGAGGAGAATCAGGCAGAGATTTGCTATATTGTACATATCACTTGAATGAATATTTAAAATGAAAACCTGCTACGTAATGCAAATTCATAGAAGATGACATATGAGTCTTCTCTCAGTAAATAGAGTGAGTTTTAATACAAGCAAAGAATAGATATGGATTCTCAGGTGTAGGTTTAGTGCCCCCTAATGGCGAACACATTAGATTGCACTGAAGGCAAAGGCACATCACATGGGACATGATAATAAATATAATTAAATGACCACTGCAATCAATTAATCAATCAATCAATCAATCAATCAATCAATCAATCAATCAATCGAAGAATCAATCAGCCATTACTCCAGTCTTCAGTGTCACACGATCATTCAGAAATCATTCTGATATTCTGATTTAGTATGATTGTCAGAAACAGTTGTGCTGTGTAATATTTTTTGGAACATGTAATACTTTTTTAAGGATTCTTTGATAAATAAAAAAGTTAAAAAGAACAGAATTTATTCAAAATAGAAATCTTTTGTGACAATATACACTACCATTCAAAAAATTGGGGTCAGAAATGGCTTGGAGTAATGCTATTGGAAATTTAGCTTTGCATAACAGAAATAGATTATATTTGAAAGTATATTAAAACAGAAAACAGTTATTTAGCCTTGGTGAGCATGAAAGACTTGCATTAAAAAAATTCTATACATATGGTTTTCAGTATTCAGTTTTCAGTGTTTTGCCTTGTTTTCTAAGCAAAAATAAAAACTCAAAATATCCTTAAAACAAGGATTCAAATTTCATAAGACAAAGACTTATCCTGAATTAAATGTTTTTACCCCATTGGCATTTTTTTTTGCATTTTTTTTTTTTTTACGTTCATGCTTAAAACAAGAAAAATCAATTGAATAATTTAGTAATACATTTAAATATTTTAACATGTTTATCCATGTCTTATATTTATAAATGGCTGTTTTAAATATGTTTATATACTTTTTAAATCATAGAATATATATACAGATACTATACTATACTATACTATACAGATCTCATCCATCATATGCTTCTGTTGTCAATAATTTGCTACTGTATCCACTAGGTGGAGCCAAAAGATCACAAGAGTGGTGAGGACACATGTTCATTGGACCAGCCAGAGTTTATGACTCTTGCCTTTCAGTGTTAGTTGAATGGGTTGTCCTGAGCCTGTGCATATTGAATCTATTCAACAGCATATTAAACTCTATTCAGTTTTGGGTTAGTGTAAAACTGACTGTCCATTACAGCAGATTTCACCTTCAGCAAATCTTAACAGTTCACAAGCAAAATCTGAAATTAAAATTTTGAGGATGTCACTTACCCACAGTGCTTCATGTTCTGTGGTTTGTCCATACGGACAGCCAATTTGATCTTCAAGTCATCTGGGCAACCTTTGGCAACAGTCATTTTATGGAGCTCACATTGTTTGGGACTGTTGGGTGTTGGATGCAATACAACCTGGAATCACATTATGAACATTTCAAATATTATCATAAAATGTAAAAATGTAGTGTGAGATAAATGTTTTTAAATATATATATATATATATATATATATATATAAAATTGTGTATTATAAATAAATAAAAATATAAAGAATATAACTATATCATTATAAAAAAATACATAAATTTAAAAAAATAAATTTTATTATGTAAAATTTATAGCAAATTTATAAATTCTGCACTATTGCTAAGCTGTCATTAAAGCAAAAGGGGACATGCCAAATACAAAGACATAAAATTCATTTTAACTTCATTTTTCACTCTGTTATGGTGATAATAAAATTTGAAATCGAACTCATTTTCATTAGTGGTCATACAGTACAAAAAAAGTGGGACACTGCAGCTTCTCAGTAATATCCATTCCCACCAATGTTCTGATTCATCGCACATCGGATATCATTATTTTCTCTATCTTTCACTTCACTTTGAAGTCATCTATCATTTGCATAAGAGCCGACATCAGCACCTTATCTTTCTGTTTTTATATCAGTGCAGGCTTATTGTTTAGAGAGAATGAGTGATAGAGAGAGAGAGAGTGGAATAGAGAGACTGTATGCCTCACTGACTCAGCACTGGATCAAATCCATTAGAACAGCTACAGGCACGCAGGGGGCTGCTCATTTTGGAGAGCTTAGCAAAACCATTTTAGTGCCGATCACCTCCTGATGGCAGAACTGACCTCAGATCAGTGCTGACTGCTTAAAGAGCTGTGTGAGTATGAGCTAAAATGAGCTGTGATGGGTTCAGTGTGTGTGTGTGTGTGTGTGTGTGTGTGTCTGACCCGTCCCAGCTCTTTGTCCTCCAGTGCCAGCACTCCTGTACTCTCAGTGAAGAGTTTCACCTTTACTGCTGGAAGTGGATGAGTGGTCGTGAAGTCTCCTTGAGTACCCCAACTAAATGAGAGAGAAAGAGATTAAATCAGTGGTTTTCAAAATGGTTTTTCAACTAGGGGTGTAAAACTACATAAATATGCATACATTTAATCAATTATAATATAATAATAAAATAACAACAGCAGTATGTTACAGAGACAGTCTGAGATTGCACACTCACACAGAGGATCATGATTTGCAAACCTGTAATGGATATTTAACAGCCTACTTAAAGGGATCAAAAATGTAATTTTATTTAAAAGGTTGATATATTATTTTTGATTATAGCATTTTGATTATTTGATAACTGATGTATAATATTCGACTATAGTGAAAAATGTCCTCCAGTTGTTTTTCAATTCAAAAATCTGGGGGTCCTTATTTATTTATTTATTTATGAAATTCATATTTTTATTTAGCAAGGATGTATTAAACTGACCAAAGGTGACATTAAAGACATGTATAATTTCAAATAAATTTTGTTCTTGTGAACTTCCTTTTTTAAAAATATTTTCAACATTGATAATAACAAGAAATGTTTCTTGATCACTAAATAATTCAGCTTTGCCATCACAGAAATAACATTCAAATAGAAACCATTCTTTAAATATATATATATATATATATATATATATATATATATATATATACTGTATTTACTGTATTTTCCATCAAATAAATGCAGCCTTGGCAAGCATAAACAATATTACAAAAAAAAAAACAAACAAAAAAAAATTTTGAATGGTATATTTTTGTAAATGATTATGATTCTTTCCAAAGTAATTGAACAGAATGTAATCAAATTGTGCAAAAGTAACAAAAATAATCTGCATGGAAGAACATAGAAAATCTTTGATCTGTATATGCTCGAGAAAAAATATGTGACCCTGGATGTGAAAACCCAGCTAAAGTCTTTTATGTGTGTGTGTGTGTGTGTGTGTGTGAGAGAGAGAGAGAGAGAGAGATTTAGTACATAAATCTACATAAAATCATCCTTCATAAGGTAAAGAACAGTCTGTGAAAATGTAATCTTGATATCTTTAATATTGACTGAGTAAGGCCATGTCATAGGCTGAAAGCATAGTGAAATTAATAGTTGAAATCAAACTTTGATGCTTGTTATCTCATAATTAGATACACACACACACACACACACACACACACACACACACGCACACACAAAGTGGTGCCAATGTTGGAGACATAGGATTGAATCTGGTCTGAGTCTACTGTGCTGTCTTAATAAAAAGGCAAAAATCTAATAAGCTAAAAAAAGAGCTTGTCTACACACATAAATAAGTTTAAATGGATTATACACTCTTTTACTTTGTAAAGAAAGGCTGAATCAACAGGACAATAACTGCAGCTTTGTTGGCTTGTCTGGTAATACACCATGTGCGTGCATGTGTATGTGTGTACATGAAAGTATTTGTGATGCATGTGTGTGTGTGTGTGTGTGTGTGTTGTGATCCCTTGAGTTGAGGTGGGCAATCATCTGGCCACAGTGCACAGGGGGAACAGAGCGCAGTAAACGGGTCTCCATGGCAACCCCCTCTGAGCCTGGCTCCCTCTAGAATGCCTGGGGTAAGGCTGAGGGTGTACGGATGCTGTGTATTCATGTATGTTTGTGTATATGTGTTTGCTGTGTCGGTGTATAGAACTGTTCAACCTTCCTTCACATCAGTGTCTCAGGGGAGATGTCTGATGCATATTCGGCTCATGGCGTTGAAACATTCTTTGGAAGAAACGATAAGTGCTGTTAGCGAGCACACCATCAATACAGGATCATGAAAAGCGGGTTTTACTAGGACTTGCTGTGTATTTGAAGGCTACAGCTACTGGGCACAGCATGTGAACTGTGAACTGCTGTTTAGTATCAGCAGCCGCCTGTGGCACAGCAGATGATATATATTCCTTTTCGATTTTTGTTACTGATTTATCTTTTTCAAGACATGAAACATTACTGTATCTATCTATCTGTCTATCTATCTATCTATCTATCTATCTATCTATCTATCTATCCATCTATCTATCTACTGTATCTACTCACGCTACTGTTTAAAGGCTTGGGCCAGTAAGTTGTTTTTAAACAACATCTTTTATGCTCAACAAGGCTGCATTTATTTGATCAAAATACAGTAAAACAATATTGTTAAATATTATTACAATAATATACATTAATTACATATTGTATAAATAATTACATTAATTATATAAATGCAATTTATTTATGTGATAGCAAAGCTGAATTTTCAGCAGTCATTACTCCATTACTTCAGTGTCACATGATCTTTCACATGATCTTTCAGTTCTTTGCTTCTAATAGCAAAGAACAGCATAAATGAAAATAAAAGAACAGCGTTTTTTTTTTTTACAAAAATCTTCTGTAACAATGTAAGGTTCCTGACTGTCAGCTTTAACCAATTTATTGCGTCCTTGCTGAATACATGTATTTAAAATATGTGTGTGTGTGTGTGTGTGTATACATTGTGTATATATATATATATATATAATAAATAAATTAAATAAATAAATAAATAAAAACATTTTTTATTGGGAATGTCCTCATAGGTAACATTATTAGTAAATAATGGTTTTAAATATCTGCTATATGACTAAATGTAAATGTAAATATAAGGTTTTGTTATAATTCTATTAATGCAGAATTTTTGGGGTAGGGTTTTGGTCTCGGTTTGTCTTTTACAGCCAGAAAGTTGATAAAACATGAATGTAAATGTCCTCATAACAATCTGGCATCAGATCCTGTGCCTGGAACAGAACAGCTGTCTGATGACACTGATATGACCACAAGCTGTAAATGAGTGTGTGACAACAAATCTTGTTCTGCCACATACCGAGGAGTGTTTTAGAATGCTATTAAACCTGTTATTAATGTGCATGAGTCTTCTTACACACACGTTTCACACAGGCTTTCTTTCATTTGCTCAATGAGTCATCTTTATGTGACCATTTGCACACAGACAAACAGCATTACTGCACTCACATTAGAGACAATCAGACTTTATGTCTCTGTGTCTGGCACATATTTTCAACAGGTTACAGTGCTCAAGGCCTGACATTATCATTTAATAATTATAAAGTTTCACTGAAACTGAGACACCATTTCAATTCTAACAACAGGTCCCAGAAGAATGAGGCTAAATCATGATAGCAAGACAGAAAATGAAAATACCGTCTTATTAACTATTATGTTCTGTTGAGATAGGTTTTATTGCATTTATGATTGGAGTTTTATGATCTTGCTGTATGAGTCTCATTTTTAAAGTTTTATTATCTCAGATTAGCCATACTAGAGGATAAAATACAGCTAAAAAATCTTTTACAATACTTATTTTTGGAATATAAGTGGCATGTTCTGAATAATTTGAAAATTTGATGCTTCTTTCTTTTAAACAAGAATAAATAAAAGTGACACTGTTTAAAATATGCATTTAGGAATACATTACCCAAATGTCAGAAGTTGCCATATCAGTGTTACCAGAGAGTGAGCCATATATTTGTATTCATTTGCATTTTAATGAAATTCACTCTCAGTGCATAGTGCTGCTAGTATTAATAGTGCCAGAGGGTGGCAGTAGAAGAGCTTACATTTCTATATACACTGCATCAATATTTCATGATGCCTAATGTGAATGACTCTAAACACTACATTGATTCCTCACATTTGAGGTTCAATCAAACTGTACACACCACAAAAAAAAAAAAAACCTGACCCTGCCTAAGTGCCCCTGGTGCAGCAATCCTCTCTTGACATGATAACAGAGAATCAATATCAAAGTTGTGAAATGTCAAACTGCTGTACAATAAACAAAACCAAATAGAAGGATGCAGCAAGTAACATTTTTGAGCATCTTTAGACCTTTATTCTATGCTGTCTATTGCTAACTGAGTATGCTTTGAAAATCCTTAATACAATATAACTGGCATTTGTATTTAGTGTTAATGTAGCTATGAGTGAATCACACGTGTGATTTGCGAATACAGCCTGAACTTAAATACTAGTAATACCACAAACATACAAACATACATTTGGCCTGCTAAATGTGATCAGAGGGTCACTGCATTAAAAGCCCACAACATCTGGTGAACATGTGGTAGAGAAACCCTGATCTATATTACTGATTTATATCATAACACACTGAAAAAAAAAAAAAAAACATGCAAAGTGCACACAGATACACACAGAGAGAGAGTAAAACACTTCTCAGCAAAGCTCTCTGAGTTATATAATCCACAGCACCTAGAGCAACACTCCAGTGACACAACAGAGCGGAAACAGGACCAGTCACAAATAAGACCACTGCCTTCTTTACAAATCACAAAAGGTTTGTGTTCAAAGCATATATCAATGAATATAAAGTTACTAATAAAGAAAAACACATTTGACTTGATATGTCACATTTAAGCTGTGTTAAGTTTTTGCTTTAAGGTTTTATTTTTTGTGGTGGCCATTAAAGAAAACATATTTAGTTTAAATGCATATTTAAATATTATAATATACTGTTTACTTAACATTCAGTTTAACTGAATTCACTGATTTTGAAAGTAGACACTGTGTGAGTAATATGCAAGATACATACATCACTGCCGGTACAAGAAAGTGTCAGGTTAAAGAGTGAATGGCACAAATGTCGAAAGACAGAGTAGATCAGATGCAATTTTTGACCACTTAATTTGTCTTGAATTTTTTTTTAAGTAAATTTAGTTTCTCTTTACTATCTAGGCCTAACAATATACAAAAAGATAAAACAATTATTAACCAAAACAGCACAAACCATTTTCATTCTCAATGCAAATGAACTCACATTTAATTTAGTCTTGGTCATTTTTTTTCTTTGATCTTGTGGTTTATTTTTTAATAGTTTTTGATGAAGAAGCCATTTGTCACACAACCTATCCATGCTAGCATGTGCATAATTTGGCTGCCAAATGACAGATGAATCAGCACTGTGAATTTGATTGGACAGATATTCATAGTATTTTCTTTTTTCCTTAAGCAAAGTTAATTGCACTTTTCTAAACTATGCACAATTATATGGTTAGCAGTATTTAGTATTGTGCCCACGCCCCGCTGTCCATGACCCTTTTATGCCAAATCAGCCACCTATTTTTGGGTCACAACCCACCAGCTAAGAGCATCTAAATTCAAACGTTCTGCCTCCCTAGAACAAATGCAGAGTACTATACATGACCTACTGACAACAACCCTTTAATTTTCTTTTTTATCCCTTTAGGGGTTCACGGCAGCATTCAATCTCTAAAAACTGGTGCCAGAAAAGCAATCTGAATGCTCAAATTCAAGCATAGGTCCAATCCGACTCAAATGCACATATGAGTTTAAAAAGGCTTTCCAGCCCCTGAGCAGACCTGGAGGCTTACAACAGCAGCCTTTCTTTCCCTGTTGTTTTTTGTTTTTGTTTTTTTTGTTTTTATCTATTTCCTTTTTTTCCCTCACTCAAATCCTCACAAGCACACATATGTGCTTTAATTAAAGAGATGTGTTAGGATCAGTCCCCATAGTTTTAAGGTGTCTGATCAAACAGGTACAGAACGCATGTCTCTCAGCAGTTTCCCATCATTCTTTCGCTTTCCCAGACTCCTTCTCATCTATCCTCACACGGCTCTACCCCTGAGACCCAGCAGGCTTTTAGCATTACAGCAAGCTCTGGAGAAATGTGCGCCAAATGTGTGTGTGAATGTGAGAACTTGTTGATCTGAGCAACTGCGTATATTTAGTGGAAAGAAAGTGGATATGAGCATTTTTGTTTTGAGTGTGTGTGTGTGTGTGTAAAGTTGGCTGTACACCATGCGAATTTTTCTATCTTTTACATTTGTTGCTTGTCAGACTGTATGATGTGACCTCAGTGAAATTGTGGGCAAAAGCCAAGGCTCATCAATTGTCTTGTATGTCAGGCTATGCGGTGCACATCTTTGCAGACTGTGGCCACGACTGACAGTGTTGACTAGGCATTTTACATCATCAGTCTCTCACTGTCACATTCTGACATTCTCATTTACACACTAAATTTAATATGTACGGCACAAATCCAGTCAAGCCCCTATGCTAATGCTTGGAATGTTTCATCCGAAAAAAAAGAAAAGAAGTTATTGAAATAAGTTTTGGGCTATGGATGTAGGTTTTCTGGCTCAGAGTTAAAAAACAAAAACAAAAAAAAAAAACGGTAACTGTGAGATGATATATTGGGATGATATGGGAAAGTTACAATAATAAGAATCAGTCATAATTGTGAGACGTAAAGACACATTGTTTGATATAAGCTCACACTGTGACAAGAAATTCAAAGTTGCAAGACAAAGTCAAAATTACAAGATTTAAAGTTACTTTGTGAGATAAAAGTCACACTGTGAGACAAAAAATTAAAAGAAATAAAGTCGAAATTGTAGATATTAAGTCAGTTATTGCAATTGTGAGATATTTACAATTGCAAATTGTTGAAGTCGCAATGTGAGATATACTTTAAATTCAGTTATGAGAAAAAGTTGTGGAATAAAAATCACACTGTAAGATTAAAAATATATATCACATTCTGAGATATAAAGTCAGTTATGAGAAACAGTTGCATTTGTGAGATGTTTGCAATTGAAAACTGTAAAATGTTGTCATTTGTAAAGTCACATTACGAGATATAAAGTTAGCTTTACAAAAATCGCAACTGCAGGATATAAAGTCAAATATACAGTAGTTCCACTTGTGAGATATTAAGTCATTTATGAAAAACAAAGTTACAGTTGGAAAATATTTATAACTGTAAGCTCACATTGTGAAATGTAAAGTTATTAGAAAATCTAAATTGTGAGACACAGTCAGATTAAAAGATATAAAGTCCCACCATGAAATAAGTCACACTGATATAAGTCAGTTGCCAGAGATAGTCACATCGCGAGATATAAAGTATATTACGATAATCCTAATTGTGAGATGCAGTCAAATTACAAGACAAAGTCACACTGTGAAATAAAATTTCACATTGCGAGATTATAAGATTTACATTGTGAGATAACAGTCAGTTATGTGAAACAAAGTTGCAGTTGTGTACAAAACATAGTATAATTGTGAGATATAAAGTCAAACTATAAGACAAGATATAACCTCAGTTATAAAAAAACCCACAAAGTTTTGCAACTGCAAGATACAAAGTCATACTGTATACTAAAAAGTCACATGTACATTGAAGTAGAAACAGGTTTTTCATAGTTGACTTCTCATGTTCCAAAGTGAACTCGAGGTAATTTTGCAGCAAGATGATCATTTAAAGGGAACTTTCATTAACAAGAGATGTTGTTCTACGACAAAAGAAATAATTTACAATTCCAGAAATGTGACAGAAATCAGTGTGAGTGTAAGCTGACCTAATGAGTGGGTGAAGCATGTTCAGTGTTAAGTGTGAGAATTGTGTGTGTGGTGTTTCCTCTCTCTCTTACACTCGAATCAGTCTCCTCACACACAAACAAATATGACAAGTCTAGTTGAGTAATGTGATCAGCGTACGGTTTTCGTAAGTGTTGATTACATGCCCAGAATTGTTACTTCATCATGAAGCATTAAACCTCACCACAAACAGAATGGGCCAACTGTGTACACAATCATAAGATCAACTGATCATGTAATGAGCTAAATAACACACACACACACAGCTTCAGCAAACAGCATTTGATGGGATTTGAGATTAAGTTCCTCCAGCTCTGAACGGTTCAGTGGGAATGTGCCTGTATGCATGAAGACAAGTAATCAAACCTAAACAGGTTTGTGTTGGTTAGTGTACATAGACTGATTTAATCAGTCTGCAAGAAAATCATTTATTCCAGACAGCAGCTTTCAAGGCTGTTTATAAACTTTCTCAGTGCTTGAACTTCACTGAGAAGTTAATATAATGTTGATGCAAAGAACATATATAATGTTTGACAACAAATTTCTTCGAGACCTACGTTGGTTTGGAGGCCTCTGCCTGGTCAGTCTGAAGTTTCTGTCCACCTTCCACCTCCATGGTGCAATAAACAATCCGGTTTGGCGCTAAAGACTTTAGACCCTGTACCTCCATAATCACCACCTGTGGGAAAAAATAAGATGAAATCTATGGAGACGACTCAATTGTGAAAAAAACAAAAACAACTGTGACTGTTAACCAAACACACTGTTGATAACCCCAAAACCAACTTCAAGAAAGTAAAGGAGACAATGCCTGTTCTACAAATAAAATGACACTACAAAAATAAAACAAAACATTAATGTTGTGTGAAATATTGTCCAATAATGTATGAATCAATATTTTTTTGAATTTTTCAGAGATTCTAAATTGCAGCGCTAATGTGAGGTAAAAAAAAAAAACAAACAAACAAAAAAACTAAAGAGTGACAATATGATTGTATAATGCTTGTAAATGGTCTGCAAACCTGCATAAATTAATCAAAATGCTAGAAACATCAAATTAGGATCAGGGTAAAAACTGATCTTTTGAGTCAAATCTATTTCGTGAATCGGTTCATCCAGTTCACCATTCTGAATAACTCTTGTATGAATCAGACTGATTTAGTTAACAGCCCACTGGTAGATTATCTGTGAAATTTCAGTGTCTTTAGTATTCCTATTATATTTTATGATGCTTTTATGCATTTCTGAAGCTTGAAAGCTTCAGTCTACAATCATTGTAATTGCATGAGGAAAAAACGTCTCGGTTACGTATGTAACCCTCGTTCCCTGAAGGAGGGAACGGAGACGTCACGTCGGATGACCAACGAAATTGGGATCTCGCCAGAGAGACC
>JAFVLL020025140.1:5977-27080 GCA_021397915.2 Tor tambroides | reverse complement strand
CTGAGTTAGTTTGGGCAGGAGGCGGTTTGGAATGATAGTGTTAAAGGCTGAGCTGAAGTCCACAAACAGGATCCTCACATAAGTCCCTGGTCTGTCTAGATGTTGCAGAACATAATGCAGTCCCATGTTGACTGCATCGTCCACAGACCTGTTTGCTCTGTAGGCAAACTGAAGAGGATCCAGTGATGTCCTTCAGGTGGGCCAGCACCAGTTTTTCAAATGACTTCATGACCACAGACGTTAGAGCCACAGGCCTGTAGTCATTTAGTCCTGTAATTTTGGATTTCTTTGGGATGGGGATGATGGTGGAGAGTTTGAAGCATGATGGGACTTCGCACAGCTCCAGTGATCTGTTGAAGATCTTTGTGAAGATGGGGGCCAGCTGGTCAGCACAGGATTTCAGACAGGCTGGTGTGACACCGTCTGGGCCTGGTGCTTTTTTCCTTTTCTTCTTTCAGAAGACCTGGCGCACCTCGTCTTCGCTGATCTGGATTGCAGGTGTGGGGGAGAGGGGGGTTGCTGGAGGTGTTAATGGTTGTGTGGAGAGGTGTCCAGAGCGGGTGTGGGGTGTTTTTTCAAATCTGCAATAGAACTCATTCAGATTGTCTGCCTGTTGTTGATTCTCCACAGCGCTGGGGGATGGTGTCTTGTAGTTGGTTATCTCTTTCAGACCTTTCCACACATATCATTTAATATCATATTAAATGATATTAAATAATATTAAACTACATTATACATATTTAGTTTTTAAATTTACATTTGTTATTTTCAAGTTATACAGACACACACACACAAATACATACATATATACATTTTTCATATACAATTTTTTTGGTTTTTAATAAAAATATGAAATACATAACTTTAAGTAATATTTTTACATGATAATATAAATAAATAAATAAATATTTTTTACTACAAATGTACAGTATTAGTCAAAAGTTTGTCAAACTCATTTTAAACCATATTTAAATGTAAAATTGAATTTGCTATAAATATAACAGAATTTTATTCATTTATATCATGTTTTCTGACACTTAAAATTTTTAGTGGTTGCCAAGAATATAGGAGCCCCTATCAACATATCAAATTAATCTGATTAATTAATTGACATAATTAACTCAAAAATGTATTTTGACAACCCTCATTGTTGAGTTGAATTTTTTTCAGACAACAACATACTGATTCACAAGTCCATTCAAACTTAGTGTAGGATTATAATGGCTTATATTAAAGTTGAATTAAAGGGAAACTTACAGCTATTCTTGAGGATCTCCAGCACCTGGATCAGCACATCAGGCTGAGTCATCTGTACAACAGATGTGTGTAAATCTTTAACGAACACAGTAAAACGCACAGACACAAATCCAACTCATGCATGTTCATTCAGACTCACAGTGGAGGGATAAGAGACATCGATGTTGACGTCACTCGTTTTGAAGGCAAAGCGGGTGAGACAGGAGCCATACAGATGGAGAGAACATGCTATAAAGAAGATAAAACAAGCATTTAAATATTCAGTAGACTGTAAAAAACACAGTGCAAACTTTTTTTTTTTGTTTAAGATTTTTAAGATTTAATTTTTTAATGTTTTTTTTTTAAAGAAGTCTCTTCTGCTCACCAAGGCTGCATTTATTTGATAGAAAATACAGTAAAATCAGTAATATCGTGAAATATTATTACCATTTAAAATACTTGTTTTCTATTACAATATACTGTAAAACGTAATTTACTCCTGTGATGCAAAGCTGAATTTTCAGTAGCTAATATTCCAGTCTTCAGTGTCACACGTCCAATAAATAGACGATAATTAAAGGAATAAACTGAATATAAGTCTTTAGTTCTACAAGAGGAGCATTGCACCTGTAAGTTGTTTGCATATGATCCCCTCCATCCGGAGCACCACGGCTTGCCTCAGCGCAAAGTCTTCCTCTGAAATACCGTGCGCCTCTGCCACCTCCAGCACGACCGAATCTAGCGCCCTCAACTGGGCCGGAGAGGGAGCCGGCAGCGCTCGCAATTCATTCTCCTCCTGCTTTTCCTGCAAACATACACAAAAATAAGAAGCTTAGAAAAATGCTATAATATCTTTGGTGCTGGTGATGAATTCAGAGACACATCTTTCCTGAGAGGCTTTTAGCAACTTGCAGCATTTTTAGCATGCCTGATAATTTCCATAATTTGCATAATTTCCAACATTTTTGTGGGCAGAACTTTCTAGCATTTCAGAAATATTCAGCCAAAATAAAAGCCTGAGGATTTGAATGTTGAATAATAAGATATAATGAATAATAAATGAATAATAAGACATAAACTTTAATATTGCAAATAAAATGATCAAATATTCATTTTTTTTTACAATTCCATTGTCATTTACACCAGTAATATAGTTCTGTCTTGATTTTTGTAATTAGTTTATAGTTTTTAACTAGTTTGATGATTTAATGCCATATTGGCAGCAATGCCTATATTCATGGCAAAATCAACAGTATTATGATTACAACATCATACAAAATATATAACATTCAAAAATATACACACACATATACTTTAAAAACAATAATGAGAACAGTAATAATGAAAACAATTAGACAGAATTTTTTTAATTAATGTATGATAAAAACTATTCCTAAAATTATTTTTAAAATGTCCATTAATATATTTCCACAATAAAAACTTCTTGGTTTTGAAATTATTTTTGCAAACATCACATTATTATTATTATTATTATTATTATTATTATTATTAGTTGTTATTGTTAAATTTGGTTGGGTTCGGGGTTACTATAGTTAACTAAAACTACAAAGAAATCATTCCTTTAAAAAATAAATAAATAAAAATGGTAACTGAAATAATTAAAATGTACTTCAATTTAAAACAAAACCTGAAATAAAATCATCATCTAGAATATCAAACACTTACTAAGAAAGATGAAATATTTTTTCTGTTTATTCGCATGTCATGTGACCAATAACCGACATCAGAGAACTGTGAACATGTGAAAGTGTCATTAAATTACTGAATGTAGATATTTTACACCTAAGGGCTTTGGCTGACAAAGAGGTTTGGGAACAGAAACTAGCATAAAAAAACCTTCACTAAACTCAACACAGTCACTGTGGATTATACAGACCACTGAAAAGATGATTTGGGAACAGGGGCCTGCGTGCTCACCATGATGTTCTTCTTGTGACGTTTCTCTTTAATGTGCTTGTGAGCACCCTGGATGTTCTCCACGTGGACTGAACACAGTTTGCATAGATACTGGAAATTCGGGTACTCCGGCGACGGCTGTAGAAATACACAACGGCTGAGAAAGCAATCACAACAAGCCACATCACTTCACACATCCACGCGCTCCACAAACGTGCTAAGAGGAGAAATCAAAAGGCACGTGAAAACATACGGTCTCATTTACTTTGATACTTGGGACAGTTAAATCAGAGTTTGAGTTACAGCTAAAGCAAATACGAACTAACAGGGTAACATGAGACTCATAATTGTTTAGCACAAAATGAATCCTAAACACAGAGTTCAAAATAGTAAAAAACCTTGAATATAATTAAAATAATTCTTTAAAATAAAAAAGAATAAATAAAAATACATAAACAAATGGATACAGTTAGATAGATGAAAGCATAAACAGATAAATAAAACAGTAAGTAGATAAATAAAATTATAAATCAAATTAAAAACAATTAACTAAACAAATATAAATAAAAATGTATTCTAAACAGCAGTAAAAATGCAAAACAATCACTGAATATAATTAAAATAATCCTTTAAAATAAAAATAAATAGATAAAACCATACATAAATAAATAAAAGCATAAATAAATTAGCAAGCAAACAAAAGCATAAATAAATTCATAAATAGCGAAATGAATTAATTAAAATAAATAAATGTAATTCTTTTTTAATGTGAATGTTACCAGCTTCATTTGTTCATGGCAGGAGTTAACTGAACACTGACAGGGAAAGTGTAGCAACAAGAAATGAATGTTATATGTGCTAACATGAATACATTCTAAATAACTAGTCTCATGACTCATGTTATTATATGATATGAACACATATCATATTATATTATATTATATGAACACATATAATGTTCAAATCTTGTAGCTACACTTAAAACATTTCAGTAACCATGACCTTTACATTACAAAACCTGATAAGTAAGGCTGAACTAGTCAAAATGATCTTCTGTGGTAATCTTCATTATCACAAACACTGTCAGATAGAGCTTATCATGTACTGAGGCCACATTCATTTCAAATGAATGCGTTTTGAATCTGTGGACTCGAACAACCAAGTACAACAGCGCTGCCTCTTTTTATGTACGTGTCTTACCTTGAGCAGCCGGTGGATGTAGTCCCTCTGCAGTCTCTCCTCTGCCTGTTTGAGTCCCAGCTGCTGGTCAGAGGTCAGGTTTCCAACCTCCACGACCTCGGCTGTGACCTCACCTCTCTGTCTGCCCGCCTCCACACCTGAGATTTAAAGACACAGACACCAATAACACAACCAACCATTACACTTTAAATGCCCGGCCCAAAAAACAAAAGTCACACACAAACACTCACACACGCATATACATATATAATAAATACATAAAATAGTACACACACACTCATATATAAAGTATTCAAAAGTTTGGGATCAGTAAGATTTTTAATGCTTTTTAAAGAAGTTTCTTACACTCATCAAGGCTGCATTTATTTGATCAAAAAAACCCTGTAATTTTGTGAAATATTATTGCAATTTAAAATAACGGTTTTCTATTTTAATATATTTTAAAATATAATTTATTCCTGTGAAGCAAAGCTGAATTTTCAGCATGATTACTCCAGTCTTCAGTGTCACATGATCCTTCAGAAATCATTCTAATATGCTGATTTATAATCAATGTTGGAAACGGTTGTGCTGCTTAATATTTTTTGAGACCTGTGATACTTTTTTCAGGAATCTTTGATAAATAAAAAGTTAAAAAGAACATTGTTTATTCAAAATAGAAATTGTGTGTTACAATATACACTACTATTCAAAAGTCTGGGGTCAGGACATTTTTTCTTTTTTTTTTTTTTAAAGAAAATTAATTTTAAAGAAATACTTTTATTCAGCAAGGATGTGTTAAACGGATAAAAAAAGAGATAGTAAAGACTTCTTAGTAAAGTATTCTTATTAAAGATTTCTATTTTTGAATAAACACTGTTCTTTTTAACTTTTTATTCATCAAAGAATCAAAGAAAATAGTATCACAGCTTCCAAAAAAATATTAAGCAGCACCACAGTTTCAATAAACTTTTCAAAAGTTTGTTTGTTTTTTACTAGTTTTATCCACCAAGGACACATTAAATTGATCAAAAAAATGACAGCAAAATAGGGCTGGGCGATATGGGCAAAAAAATTATCACGATAATTTTAAACTATTCTGTATGGTCAGAACAAGACAAACACTTCGTTTTTTGAATTCTTTACACTTTTCCAGTCATTTTTCCTTAACAAGTATCTTAATAGAAAAAACTAATTCTTAGTTCTGCATGTTCTAATGAGTAATATTGTTTCAAATCAAGAAACAGGTTTGTGTTGCCAGACAATATTAAAAATATAACTTTTTTGTCTCTTAAAAATACACATTTGGTAGTAGCTTGAGTTAGGATGCAGATGTAGATTTATGTTCATTATCAAAATCAGTTATATCTGTAAAAACTGTAGCAATCTCATTTTTATACAGTGAAATGCAATTATTCTGACTGTTTGAGCTTCTTTTTTTTTAACCATTGGTTAAAAAAAAATCCATAGTAGCATACATTTAGATCACGATAATCACAGTTAAACCCACAAATATAGCACCTCAATACCATGGTAAAAATGTAATATGGCTTCTAAGTATTTGTATGAAAAACAGTATTCTAAATACATTTAGTATAAACACATAAATGCTATAGCTTAATCACAAAAAATACTGTAATTACACTCCATTACTCCTCCTTCAATACATTTAATACATGTTTAAATTGATAATATAATAAAATTCGACACGAATACCCACATTTCTGACTCAATACCATGGTGCTTTTGGTGGTACTACAATAAATCTATGGTAAATGATGGTGATTTGTAGATTGAAAAGCCTTCTGTCTGTATCGTTGCGCACAGTGTTTCTCCTGTTTGTCAGCGCTATCGTCTGGCTGTAAAGTTATTTGTGTTCCTCGCTGAATTCAAGCGCTTCACACTGGATCTCACAGCGCTATTCAGTATCGCGTGATCGCATCTGCTTTAGTGAGCTTGCGTCGCGCCGCTGTTTGAACTTTGATCGCGGATAAACGGTGCGAGTGACGCACTTCAAATAACTAGCACTCTTTCGTTCCCCCTTTGCCTCATAAACATTATATCGAACTGTTGTTATCGTTTATCGAGAAAATTTATATCGTTATCAATTTATCGCCCAGCCCTACAGCAAAGACATTTATAATGGTACAAATGATTTCTATTTCAAATAATTGCTGTTCTTTTAAACTTTCAATTCATCAAAGAATCATAGTTTCCACAAAAATATGAAGCAGCACAACTGTTTTCAACATTGATAATAATCAGAAATGTTTCCTGACCAACAAATCAGCATATTAGAATGATTTCTGAAGGATCATGTGATGCTGAAGTCTGGAGTAATGATGCTGAAAATTCAGCTTTGATCACAGGAATAAATTAGGCTACATTTTAACATATATTCAAATACAAAATAGCTATATGAAGTTGCAATAATATTTCACAATATGACTTCTTTCAAAAATATTTTATAAATATTACCAACCCCAAACATTAATCTGTCTCAAATTCTCCAGCTCTCATCATTAGATTATCAGTATGTATTTTCTCACCAGGTATCATGTCTTTAGCGGTGATGGTGTTGTTGTGTGTCGAGATCTCCTCTGCTGTGCTGGTCAGCGGTGCTGCTCCTCCATCCTTGACCGGTCCACTGTTCCGAACCGGAGTTTTGTTCTCCTGGCTTTGCTGGCGGCCCTCACTGGGCTGGGGCTTCCCTTTCCCCCTCTCGCCAGAGTTAGTTCTGCCTGTCAGCCGGCGGGCTTTGCCCTTCCCCGGCTCCTGGGGGCTGCCAGTGCGGTTCCTGCCAGCGCTGGGGCCGCCCTGGATCTCCTCTTTCACCCTGGGGACGGCATCTTTGCTTCGGCTCGGGACTTTGGCGCTCTCCCGCTGGGGTTTGGAGGACGACGGCTTGCCCCCGCTCGAGCGGGAAGGTTTGACCACCTTCACGGGGCTTTTGGGGTCCTCCATGCCACTCCACTTCTCTCCGGACGAAACTGAAGAAAAGCCCAAAGGGCTCTGGGTTGAAGCTTTCTGGAACAGAAACGTGACAGAATCAGATTGTGGGTATCCAGGAATGTTCGTGCATTGAAAGTTTGAGAAATCAGGAAGAATCTGGCAATATTCTGGACATTTCATTACTGCATTCACTGTATTTATTCAGTGTAAAAATGCATTTTAAAAAAACGTATTTTTAAAATAAGTAGTATAGTTTTAAATTGTTTAAAATGCTAAATTATTATTATTATTATTACTACTATTACATAGATAAGTATTTTGCATCACATAGCTACAAATAGCTAAATATTATTATTATTACATTCAGTGTATTCTAATGACACTATGCATATTAAAAACATTCATTTTTTTTAAATGTTCAAATGCAAAGTTATTATTATTATATACAGAAGTATTACATAGCTAAATATTATTATTATTATTATTGCATTCAATGCATGTACTGTAGATATGTAAAAACCATATCTAAAAATAACAATTACATTTTTAAAAATGCATAATTATTATATATACACAGAAATATTTACAGCTAAATAAAGAAAATTTTATACACAACACATGCATATAAAATATACAATCTTTTAATTCTGGCTTTTCTTTTTTGCAGTTTTGAGTTTATGTCTTGTAATTCTGAGTTTTTTCTCATAATTGCTATAAACTAAATCAAAATTTTAAAACAAACTCTGAATTGTGAGCAAAACAAATAAATAAATAAAAAAACAAATAAAATAAGAAATGTGGAATATAGCACGTTGCAATTACCTTTTTTTTCTTTTTTTTTTTTTTAAATCTGTGGCAGAAATATGCTTCCATACTAGTTTCAACATGTCTCAACATAATCTGCTATTTACTTAATACTGCAGTTTTGCACTGATGAATTTGACAAATAATATTGCATTCAAGCATTTTATCAGTTCATGCATTCACTGGGAATCGAACCCAAGCTCTTGGCGTTGCTTGCGCCATGTGCTACTGATAGTATGCACTGCCTACTATTTTTTTAAAAGTACATCCTGTATATTTTAGCAGTGTCAGATCACATAATGCATACGGTATTAAGATTATTACACAATAATTGCCAAGAAGGCATATCACATCACCATTATAATAAATGATTTCCTGCTTAATTTTTAAGAATCCAAACATGCATATCAGTAAATACAACTGCCATCCATCCAATAACTACACATTATTACAACTTCAGAAGCAAAATGTGTAACACATACTAACTATAAGATTATTTAATTAAAGAATTACATATTGTATTTAAAAAGAATACAGCGTAAAATGTGCATCTGAAATCAAAAACTAATGCACAAATATTCAACCCTGGTCTCAATATCAAGTTTCATGACCTGTAGGCCTGAACAAACACAAAACTACAGGCATACAGGATCTATAGCCACGCATTAGAGCCCAAACAGGAATTAGGGCACTATTTGCATGTACCAGCACTGATATTATATGCTAAAAGTTATTGTCTGTTTCTGATTTCCTATTACCACTGTAAAAGCATTACTTGTAACCTTGCAATGATCAAACACTAGCAAAGCATCATCATCTGCATATTTGCATGCAGAACGCATTTGCATGTAAATAATAAACAGTTGGAATGGTGTATTATGCACAAAAAGTCTAATTTTGTAGTAATTCCCCCAAACTTTTGTCAATGTATTTAGACTTAGCTCGTGCGCTGCGCTACTAACGCCTTCCGGACCTTTTCCTCACTTGTGTATTCACTTTTCTGTCTTACCTGGATTCACTAATGTGCGGTAGATCAGCAGCACATGCTGAGAACGATCATAAGGAGCGGTGACGGTTCGGCGTCGGGTTAAACGCCATGTATTCCGGCGCTGATGTTGTTGTTGTTGTTTTCGGCCCTTCTCAAAACGGTGAGCGCACGCGCCATGTTAACTCCGCTCGCGCGCTGGATTGTGGGCCGCGTCAGTGCTGCAGGCGGAGAAACCGAAACTGGAATCCGACGCGACGCTTCCGCGCGTCATGACGGTGACACCTACAGGCGGCGCGATGCGGCCCAAAAAACAGAAATACTAAATTACCTAAACTCTAAGGCCCGAGACAGGGTTTAGCCTAAACCAGGATTAGGCCATAGTTCAATTAGGACATTTAAGTAATTTTTATAAACATACCTTAGAAAAAAAAACTTTACTGGTGTTTATCTTAAGACAAAACAAAGGCACTGACATGTTTTAAGATCAGTCAGTGCAAGTTTCTTTTCAGTTGAAACAGCTCAGATTTACATTTTAGTCTAGGACTAGGCTTAAGCCTTGTCTGTGAAACCGGGGTAAAAGAGAACTCTCATCACATCTATAGTCTATCAACATTATTATTACGTTTATTATTAACAAAAATAATCAATAAAAATGTTCCAAAACTAAATAGTACTTTTTTTTAGATATTAAATACTGAAATGTGTTTTTTACAATAAAATATTAGATAAAATAATAAATAATAACAAAATTAAAAAAATAAAAATTATATAAAACTTTCAAATAAATAGCTATAAAATAAATAGCACTGAAATATTTAGGCCTACATATCAAATAGGTAAATATTAATTTTTTTCACAGTAATATATTTTTTATTATAGCTAGAATAACATACTAGAAGGCTACATAAAACAGTTGTGTTCATCTGCTTCTCCCATTTGCTCTTTTTCTTATCACTCTATATAGACTAATTATATTATATATAATAAATATATTATATATTATAATAAATATTTGAGAAATTATTGGTGTATATAATTTATATACACCAATAATTTCTCAAATATTTATTACAATATACTGATAAATTTAACATTCACTTAAATGGAGATGACTATGCTTTCAACTGTCACCAACTGAATTGCAGAGGTCAAACTTTTTAAAATATAGTGAATTAAGCTACAAACTGGATCGTAACACAAAATGTTTCCATCTGACATGTATTTTGAGGTGCAGTTAGTCATATTAATGGAGTGTTTCACTTGTTAGCACCGGTTGCCTCACCTGAATAGGCTATGTTCGTAGATTTGTGTTGGATGTTTCGATGTGGAAAGCAGAATGGAAATATGGATATAGGCTATTTTATTTGTAAACACCATAATTTTTTTGCTTATATCAGTTAATGTCATAAAACTAAGGAGCTCAGCCAGTAGTAGCACTGACAGTGTCGTATAAACATGACTGAAGGCGTAAAAAGTGGAGGAAGAGACAAAACGGTTCAACTGAGTCAGTCATTTCAACCACTCCGATTGATTCAAACTCGATTCGCAGGCACCATCGAGCCATTCTCGAATTTCGACATCGCTTGTAATGATTTTAAAAATTACTGATGTGTGAAACTGAGCTTTTCGAAACTCCAAATCAGTTAAACCATTTTATTCAAATCTGGACTTCAAAGTGCGTATCATTATTATTCAGATTAATCATTATTCAGATGGAGACTTGGAGCGCAGATCAAATCATTTGATTCAGATCAGGATTTCGAAGCGCAGATCACAAATCATCTGATTCAGATCAGGATTTCGGAGCGCAGATCAAATCATCTGATTCAGATCGGGATTTCGGAGCGCAGATCAAATCATTTGATTCAGATCGGGATTTCAGAGTGGAATAGTGAATCATTTGATTCAGATTGGGACTTTGGAGCGTGAATCGCAAATCATTTGTTTTAGATCAGAACTTTGGAGCGGGTTTGCGAATCGTTTAATTCATATCGGAACTTCGGATTGAGCAGGTTCGCGAATCATTTTGCGAATTGAGAGATTCGTGATACACGTTCCGAATTCTCGATCTGATATGATGGTTCTCAAATAGGCTAATTATTCAGATCGGGTCTTCGGAGCACGGAGCTTGAATCATTTGATTTAGACTGAAACTTCGGAGAGGGTTCATAAATCTTTTGATTCATATCGGAACTTCGGATCTAGCGGGTTTGCAAATCATTTCACGAATTGAAAGATTTGTGATAAACGCTCCGGAGTTCCGATCTGTAATGATGGTTCGTGAATATTCAGGCGGGAGCGCGGATTGCAAATCATGATTTAGATTGGGATTTCGGAGCGGAATCGCAAATCATTTGATTCAAATTTGGATTTCAGAGCAGAATAGTGAATCATTTGATTCAGATCGGGACTTAAAAGCGCGGATCGCGAATCATTTGATTTAGATCGGAACTTCGGAGTGTGTTCGTGAATCTTTTGATTCAGATCGGTCTGAATCTGCTGTTACTTCCCCACCAATATCAAAATCAAACTTATGCCCTAGCTCCTGTATAATTCATCAATACAAAACAAAGCAAATAATAGGCCTACTGTTTTAAAAGGTTTTTCAAACACTAAACTCTGTCCCTTGGGGTAAAATGTGGATTTAAAAAAAAACTTATTTTAAAAACTGAGTTATCCAAATACAATAATTTTAAGACCTATTATCCAAACAATAGTTTACAAATAGACTATGATTCACCAGGATTAAAAAAAAAAAATCATTCTCATCATTCATCAAGTTTTGCCAAAGATCTTATTAAAATTATAGTTATAGTATGTCAAGTCTTATATGTCTCGGATCTCTTTAGCCTACTTTTTCATATAGTAGCCTATCTGAAAACATTTCTAAAGTTAAGCGTTCACGCGGAATGCGGAAGCTTGTGATTGGTTGTTCCGGCCGCGCGTCCATGAAGTTCCGCTCATTCCGCTCTAGGTGTGTAGATTTTCACCCTGCATCGGACCGTCCCGTTCCCTCATCATTCTGCTCTACATCAGAGGAATCTCACAGCATTATGGGGACGATTCTGAGAGCGCTTGCTTTACTGACGTTGTCATGTCTGGCCGAGGCCAAACAGAAAGACTTTTACTCGTTTAAGCTGGTGAACAGCAGAGGGAGGTTAGTTTCTCTGGAAAAATACAGAGGATCGGTGAGTCTCCAGAAATCATCTCTGATGCTGCAGACGTAAAATGCAACTAACGTGCATGTGAGAAAAACCTTTAATACTAATGTTGCATCACTCTGGGCTTTTCTCATGCATGCTTTGATGGTGTTGTAAGATTTCCTCACTTCTAGCTTATTTCCCTTAATAAACTACTAACCAGTCTGGAGTTGTGCTTGATTCATTCTGTGTCTACGTGGCAGCCTCCTGCAGTATATCTCAGCTCCTGCTGTGGGTTTCAGCGGTATGATTTGTTATTTATCAATGTAAGGGAACACTTCGGAATAACTATACATAGCCTACACTGTGTTGCATTTACTAACACTTATGAAATAAGTATTGCACATGATTCGAACTAACTGATTTTGAATGTAGCCTACGTGACCTGCTGATCAGTCCAGCATTATTTTTTGTTAACTTTACAAAGATTATAAGTTATTTTAATGAATGCTGATTGAATGAATCCGGAATGCTGATTCCCTGACAATTTTCAAGCGACAGCTGAAAACTCATCTCTTTCAACACTATTTGACTTCATCATAAAATAAATAAATAAATCTTTCTCTTTATTACTTCCCTTTCTAGCTTGTAATAATTTGGAACAATGCCTGAAACTTGGTATTACGAGCACTTCCTCTGTCTGTTTGCCGCTTTATGTATTCCCCAATTGTAAGTCGCTTTGGATAAAAGCGTCTGCAAGATGACTAAATGTAAATGTAAATGTAAATATACAATTTTAAAATTTTACATGCTACTTCATCTTTTTATTATAAAAACATAAATATTTATCATGCATAAATATTTGGTTGTTGCACAACTCATTTTGAGTCACTAGGTGTCAATGTTGTATAATTTTAAAATGCTGTTCTTAAACCCTTGAAGTCTCTCTAAACAATCAACAACCCTTTATTTTATTATAATTTATTATAATATATTATATTATATTATATTATATTAAGACTGAAGAAAAGTACGTTCGGAATCTAAGCTAAGACCTTTAGTTCAAATAGTTTCATTGTTGTTGGTGTAATCAAATGGTTAAATCAGTTATATTAAAGGAATACTTCACCCAAAATGAAACTTTTTCTAAAATGTATTCACCCTCAGGCCATCTAAGATGTAGATGAGTTTGTTTCTTCATCACAACAGATTTGGAGAAACGTATAGCATTCCATCACTTGCTCACTAATGGATCCTCTGCAGTGAATGGGTGCCGTCAGAATGAGAGCCCAAACAGCTGATAAAAACATCACAATAATCCACAAGTAATCAACACTACTCCAGTCCATCAATTAGCATCTTGTGAAGTGAAAGCTGCATGTTTGTAAGAAGAAAATACATAATTAAGGCATTTTAAATCATCACTTCTGGCTAAATTATGAGTCCATAATCAATAAAAACACTTCCTCCAGTGAAAAAACCCATCTACTGTTGTCTTCTCACATCAAAATACACCAACATATTTGTTTAGAACTGTTTTGTTTATAAACTGTGCTTGATCTGTGCATATTTCTCTCCTGATTCAGATGAAGTGACTTTTTCACTGGAGAAAGCTTTATTATGGATAGCACTTGTATTTTAGCCGGAAGCAACAGTTTGAAGTTAAAACACCTTAATAATGGATTTGTTTCTTACAAACATGCAGCTTTTTGATTCACAAGGCATTAATTGATGGACTGGAGTGGTGTGGATTACTTGTGGTTTATTTATTTATTTATTGCCAAACAACATAATTGTCTGGAATTTCCTGGTGAGCTCAAACACAAACACATTCGTACAAACATACTATACATAAATTATTCTAACCATTATAAAGAATGAAATACACATGCATAGGTGCCAGAAGAGTTTAAATCATGGACCATCCTACAAAAGGTACGGTCAAAAAGCGCGCAGACTTAAATTTAATTGCTCTAAGTCGTCTGCCTGAGGGTAAAGGAGTAAAAATATGTCTGGTCGGATGTGTGGAATCCCTAAGAATTGCTAAGCCTTTTTTCTGCAAACATGAGACATAAATGTCATCAATGGTGGGCAGATCACAGCCTATAATATTTGAGGCAGTCCGCACTATATTACGAAACTGACTTTTTTGTTGAACTGTGGAGCTGCCAAACCACACTATTATTGAAAAAGTCAGCACTTTTTATTGTGATGTTTTTATCAACTGTTTGGACTCTCATTCTGACGGCACCCATTCACTGCAGAGGATCCATTGCTGAGCAAGTGATGTAATGTTACATTTCTCAGAATCTGACTCTTTTGGATAGTTGTGAATTGAGCACACTTTTTAGTTTACCAGACAAAACATTTTTATTGTAATCCTACTAATAACTATCACTACCCTTACTACCACTACTACACAACTTCCTACTACTACTGTGTTTTTAAAAATAAATAAATAAATCTGTCTCTAGTAGCTCATTACATGCAATCAGTCATCCTTTTAAGTGCAGTAGTAGTAAGCCACCAAATGAAGTGTCAATTTTAACACTAAACAAGGAATACAGTCATGAAGTGCTCTTATTAACACAGCAGGCTTAATAGAGGTGAGGTATTTTCAATCTGTATCAGAAGAGCTGATATTTTAGTTCAAGGGCTGATCAGCACAGCGACCTTGTATTTACGTTCATGGAAAAGCTAATTTACATAAGGACACATGTACATTTGATTATCATTGAGAAGACTTAAAAGAAGTGGAAAGGTAAAATAGAGACTCAAGGACAGAGAGAGAGAGAGAGAGAGAGAGAGAGAGAGAGAGAGAGAGAGAGAGAGTCCCATTAATGACGTCACAGCGGCTCTTCACTCACCAGTGACTCAGTGCTGCTGCAGACTGGCTTTAATGGCTTCATTTGGCTTTTAGAGCATAATTGGTGTTCACGGTCACACGGATTCAAAAAGCTTCATACAGTTTAACAAACACAGACCCTGTGCAGTTATGATCATAAACCTTAAATCTGATTCAGGGACAACTAGAACAAAAGGATGCAGGAAGTACTTTGGAGAGCTGCTGAACAACATTGTTTAAACTGTCTTATTTTATTGAATTATTAATATTATTATTACTAATTATTATTATTATTACTAATCAACTGTCTGAATTTCATAATCTTAATCTATCCAAAGAAATTTAACACTGAGGAACATAGCAATTTGTAACAGTATTTTAATAAGTAAAAGTCAGTCTATCTACAGTATCTATCTATCTATCTATCTATCTATCTATCTATCTATCTATCTATCTATCTATCTATCTATCTATCTATCTATCTATCTATCTATCTATCTAGCTGTCTAACCATCTATCCATCCATCAGTCCATCCATATATCATCTATCTATCTATCTATCTATCTATCTATCTATCTAGCTGTCTAACCATCTATCCATCCATCAGTCCATCCATATATCATCTATCTATCTATCTATCTATCTATCTATCTATCTATCTATCTATCTATCTATCCATCCATCCATCCATCCATCCATCCATCTAGCTGTCTAACCATCTATCCTTCCGTCCATCCGTCCGTCCGTCCATCCGTCCGTCCGTCCGTCTATCTATCTATCTATCTATCTATCTATCTATCTATCTATCTATCTATAATGCTACATAATCCAGATCGCAGTAGTCGTATATGTTGTTGATGGTACTGTACTGTGTTTGTAGGTGTCACTGGTAGTGAATGTGGCCAGTGAGTGCGGTTACACTGATGAGCACTACAAAGACCTCCAGCAGCTGCAAAAAGACTTCGGTCCGTTTCATTTCAACGTTCTGGCCTTCCCCTGCAACCAGTTCGGCCAGCAGGAGCCCGGCAGTGATAAAGAGATCGACAGCTTTGTGCGTCGGGTCTACGGGGTTTCCTTTCCCATCTTCAGCAAGATCGCTGTGGTGGGAATAGGGGCCAATAATGCTTACAAATACCTTGTGGGTGAGTGGAACAAATTTGATGATCGTGAGGTCCCATCTAACAAAAATAATATGCTCTGAGGATGTTCCCATAAAAACATTATTTCTGAACTGTTCTCTGATCATTCAAAACTCCCAGTTTTTAATGTTTTAAAAATTTTTATTTTTTTTTGGTTATTCAAACGCTAGAGAGAATGTTCCATTAACATTCCATTTTAGCATTTTTGCATGGGAATGTTTTTTGAATGATGTTTAAACAATGTTTTGAGAATGTTATTAAAGACCAGATACCTTTAAACGAACATTCTATTAACAAAATCGTAAGAACTTTTGTTCACTTTGACAGAACCTTGCCAGAACGTTCCCTGTTTGCTAGGCTTACAGTGGTATCCAAAAGTATTTCAACACTTAAATCACACTTCAATATGTCTGAATGTCATTGCACTAGATAAAAAAAATATCAAATCAAATGTTTCCACTCGAGTGTACACAAACGGTTCATCTGCAATGTCTCATCCTTTTGTGATGTAACAAACAAAGTGCTTGAGGAGGCATTTCATTTTCACACAAGATCACAGTGACTTATTAATTTGACATGCTGCGCTCTCATCTAAACGCCCATCGCACTCTCTTCTAATTTCAGAGGCGTCTAGGAAAGAGCCGACCTGGAATTTCTGGAAGTACCTCATTGACACTGATGGCAAAGTTGTTGACGCATGGGGTCCTGACATCTCTGTCAAAGAAATTCGCCCACGGATAGCGGATATGGTTCGGAAGCTGATCATTAAGAGGAAAGAAGAGCTTTAGTCCTTTGAATCGTCTTCAGCTCTGAAAACTGTAGACACTCAGACCTCAGAAACAGATCTCTTTGAAGAAACAGATGCTAATTTAGACCTATTCAAAGTATGAAGTGTGAGATTATACCGGCGCAACCCACTTTAAATGATCCTATATGCTCTCATCCACTTCTTCAACTTGGTTGCATTAGATTTGTTCTCTTTTCATGTTTGTAGAGAGAAGCACTGAGAACTCAAGTAATAAAAGACCACTTTTATTAATAAACCATAACAAAACACTTCATGCTTACACTTAATGACATACTACACGCTATGTCTAATAGAGCTACAGAAAATAATGAAATATGAGCAATATGATGAACTGATTCTGGAGTAGAAATGTGTATTTTTATACTCCCGTTAGCATTTTTGTTTCTGTGATCTGTCTGAAATCTGATTTGACCCTGTTGTATTTTAGTTTGGTGGTTCCATTAAAAGGTTTTTCCTAAATTTTCATTTTTGTTTATTCGCCAAAAACAGTTATCTGAAGAAAAAAAATAAAATGACTAAATTTTATATTTTATAATAGATTTTTAATACAATACAGGACAATATGAGTGGTGGTGCTTGCCCATGTAAAATTAAAATGATTATTAAAATGAATGTTTAAATATTAAGAATTAATAATAAAATATATATTTTTAATATATTTATATTTATTTATAATATATTATAATTATAATATATTTTAAAAATATATTTAGCTGAAGAAATTAAAATTATTAATAAAATTAGTTGTTAAATATGAAAAATGAATAATAAAAATGAATATATCTTAAAATTTCTCTGATGAAAACATGAGTAGAATTTCTTGCCATTTAAAATTAAAATGATTAAAGTTATTGTTTAAATATTAAAAATTAATAATAATAATGGAATATATTTTAATATTTCTCTGAAGAAAATGTGAGTGGTGGCACTTGCCCATGTAAAACTAAAATAAATGAATAAAAAACAATGTTTATATTAAAAATTAATAATAAAAATACGTCTGAAGAAAAATATTAAAGCCTGATTTGACCTAATGATGCTTTTAAAACATTAAGCATTACCTTGGGTACATTTGAATTATATTAGTGAAAGGAAAATGTAAAAGTAAGGAAAAAGAGGGCCTAATGAGTGCACATTTCAATTTCATAAGAAAATCTTCACATATTTTGTTCAAGAGGCTGCAACTTAAAAACTTAGTTCTTTAATAGTCAGAAGGTACATTCAAAAGCAAAATATTATGACAAGACACGTCCTTCAAACATTTTTTGGTGGAGGTTTGGAGGACTTCTTTATAATTCCTATTTACACATTCATGGCGTCCTCTAAAGTAAGTGTTCAGCGTGACTTTGCAGCAATTTTCAAACATTTCATTAAAATGTGCTAAAGTGTGTGGAAACCAAATAAAGAACAGCAAAAGAACAGAATTATGGAGATATATGAGTTGGAACATTGTGTAATATGTAAATCCTATTTTTGCTTATAATTGCTAACATGTGACATTCCAGAGGATCTAAATAACCTTTGAATATATGTAAATAATTTAGTGTCTTTGACATAATTATTGTTGCTTGTTAATTCAAAAACAATTACTGTCACACATAATCAGAGTTAAGTGACAGGTTAAAAAGTGTAAACATATTATAAAATGATTCCAAATTAATATTAAATATTTGATGGAATAAAAACTCAATGAAACTCAGGGTCATGATGTGTTGTACTTTCCTAAGACTTTAAGCTGAATAGCTAAACACTTAACATATAGACTATTATGGACTTGGTCATAATGCCTGACAAATTAAATCAAAGTAATTTAGCAAAAGTCTCAAATTTTCCAAATGTAGGCGTTCAACCACAATCAGCTAGCTTTTATTTCATGGCTCTTTGAAATACTTGTTTCTGTTTGATCAATTGCGCAACTGATGCATGTTCATCTTTAGAAATACTGCTCACGTTTACTGTTATTCAACAAATTTTTGGGGACGAACTTCAGTAATTTCAATACGATTTGGGAATATTAAGATGTCTCCACACAAATTTTGCTTTGTGTGCAAATTGTTCACACAAATTATATATAATATATAAAACGAATATAATATTCTGGTCACAAAATATGTCACTTATACATCCTTTTTTCCTGGACGTGTCCTGGCCATGACTTCTAAATTGACCAAAAAGTCCGTTTTTGTTTTCCTATTGTTTTCATATTTGCTGCAGGTAATGACTGAAAAGTAGGCTGACCAATAGCGAGCAGGCATTGTACCTAATCGACCAATCGTGGCATGTGAGAAGGCGGGATCTACAGAGGACGGTCAAGACAATGCAAATACACGGATATATTTGTATGAGGACTGTAGAGAGACTGTCAACAGGAAAATAAAGGCACAACACAGACATTTCAGGCAATTTAGAAATCCCTACCAGGACATGACTGGAAAAAAAAGAGGATGCATGGTCACCCTAAATTCGTCAGATCCCTTCATCAGTGTAGTATGAGTAATAGCACATATCTCCTAAACAAGCTACACTGTTTGATGTATTATTCATGCATTATATTAGTTTAACTGCCAAATCTATGAGCAATAGTAGCTATTGATGCTTGATGCAAACACTACTAATGATTTGAGCTCAAAGCAAAGTTAAACCTTTGGAGAAATAAACTTATTTATTAGAGAGGAGATCAATTTGGGAATTAAACAAAATGCAATTAATCAAAGCACTGGCAAATGATTTTTTATGGAACAAAGTGATTTTCTCTTTGTTTGTTTGAGATGTGTTAAGTGTGGGTATTAAAAATTCAAATATGAAATGGACAAGACCATTTTATTTTCTGGGTTCCACTGACAATGTTCTTCAAGGTTTGTTTAATTCATGCTTGCATATTTTTAAACCTGCCATGTCAAGATGATAAATGTCTTGTTTTGTGTTAGACAGAAGAAAACATATAGATTTTGAAACATCATGAAAGGGAGTTTTGAATGTCATGCTTTCATCAGTTTCTTTTATTTGAAAAGATCAAGGACAAGTGATTTGTCATTACACGATTCCTTAAATACAGACAATTACATAAAGCCATTTCTCCTAGGATCCCGCAACCTAAGAATCGATGCATATCGTAATTAACGTAAGTGACATTTGTATTTTTTTTTTTTTTTACAGAGTCATTTGAAATTTTTCCTAATGCCTACACCAAAGATCATCTTGAATGATTTTATTCATTTCTTCAGGCTGTGATAGAGGCCTCTAAGACTTTAATGCACTGATTTATTTTCTCTCTTCCAGAACTTTAGAAAAGGTTTACATGACCTCCTCAGTAGGTTACGTGACTGTTTGAAGTCAATTCATTTGAAAATCTATTATATATGACCCAAAATGGTTTCTCAGGGTCAAACTAGCAATCAACTGTGTTGATCATCAGGTCATCTCCACCTCCACCTAGTATCTTTCCTTAATGCTGAAATGTTCTAGTTGTGTTTAATGTTACATAAAGAAATTTTGTGTGAATTTATGTTTCTTCATAGGAACAGATTTGGAGAAATGTAGCATTGCATCACTTGCTCAGCAATGGATACTCTGCAGTGAATGGGTGCCATCAGAATGAGAGTCCAAACAGCTGATAAAAACATCACAATAATCCACACCACTCCAGTCCATCAGTTAACATCTTGTGAAGTGAAAAGCTGTGTGTTTGTAAGAAACAAATCCATCATTAATATGTTTTTAACTTCTTTGCTTCTGGCTAAAAAACGAGTCTTCTATCCATAATACTGCTTTCTCCAGTGAAAAACTTGTCTGGTCTGAATCAGGAGAGAAATATGCACAGATCAAGCACCGTTTACAAGCAAAAAAAAAAAGTTCTAAACAAATATGTGGGTGGATTTTGGTGTGAGAGGACAACAGGAGATGGACTTTTATGCACTCATATTTTGGTCTGAAGGCAAGGTTTAAATTCAAAATGTCTTAATGATAGATTTGTTTCTTACAAACACACAGCTTTTCACCTCTCAAGATGTTAACTGATGGACTGGGGTGGTGTGGATTACTTGTGGATTATTGTGATGTTTTTATCAGCTGTTTGGACTCTCATTCTGACGGCA
>JAFVLL020025139.1:5000-13678 GCA_021397915.2 Tor tambroides | reverse complement strand
ATATATATATAGTCATTTTGTCTTATGATTTTTTTTTATAATTTTACATTTTTTTATTCTAAAAATTCTAATCCTCCAGGATGAATCACAACATTGCAACACTGGATTTGAATGGAAAATGTAATAATTTGTAATTTTTAAACAATTTTAAATATATATTTTTCTTTTTTAAATAATTTTTCTTATGATTTTTTTAAATATTTTTTTATTTTTTTCTTCTAAAAATTCTATACCTCCCAGATGAATCACAACAATCCAACACTAGATTTGAATGAAAAAAAAAAAGTTTAAACAATTTTTAAATATATATATTTTTTCCTTTTTAAATTTATTTCTTATGATTTTTAAAAAAAATTTTTTTTTACTATATACTAAAAATTCTAAACCTCCAAGATGAAATCACAACTTTGCAACACTAGATTTAAATGAAAAAAGTATTTTTAAAATTCTTTCAAATTTTTTAAATAATTTTTTCTCATGTTTTAAAATTTTGTCTTCTAACTTTATAATTTAAAAAAACAAATTCTGAAAAAATAAAGTTAAAGATAAAATATAACCCTACTGACTATAAGTAATTGATGATTCATATAAAGTACAATTAATTTAATATTTATTGTAAAGTTTGAAAGTGTAAAGAGACTTTATTACATAATTTGCAATGCATACGGCATGGAGAAAACAAACTGTTGCACGTATCCAAGGCATGGCATGCTTGAAGAAGATGAATATGCTAATAATAGTTTTGGAGCATCTGGCATTTGATCAATGAAAGCAGCGTTACGTTTTTCATACTGATAAGATTGAGATTACCTGCTGTCTCTGGTGTCACGTGACGTTCTCCGATAGTTGAGGGTCATTTCCTAAGCAAGGTGTGAACAATGATGAATGATGAGGAGAATTATAATGAGCGAAGAATCCCTGGAGACGCCGAGATGGTTGAGAATAAATGACGTCTGAAACAAGAAAAGATATTAGCCAAGCGTTCGCTCTGTTTTCACGAACAATCTGATCAAATCGTCCCAGCTGTGACTCAACCCTCATTTAAAGACACAATAGAGACAGTTCTGAATTGAGAGAGATTGAGTGAGCTGCGCTTTCCTCTTCCAAACTATTATCTCTCGGGTCATTTGTATTAGACCGGCCTACGTTTAAAATATTGGAGACAATACATCAATCACAGGAAGGCATACAGGAATGATCTGCCAATCCAGTAGAGTCACCTGAAAAACTTTCAGAGTGTGAGGACGGCCGAGATATTAAATATTTTCACAATGATTTTGCTGGTTATATAGAATTAAGCAACATTGTGAATAACTGCATTTTTTCATTTTTCCAGTTTCTGTGTGTCATTACACAAATGTAGTCAGCATAAGATGTTTTAGGCTAATTTATTTTCGAAGCGTTTAATGAATCAGTTCAAAAATTACTTGCTTTTGTTGCAAACAATGCAATTAAACTGATTAACTGATTAATTCAAATTAGTATAGAAAGAAATCATTTACAATGTTTGTTTTGTTTTAACAAATAAATAAACATATTTTAAGTCATATCAGACAGAACATACATAACATCTTTTCAACTCTTGAAAAACAAACAAACAAAAAAAATTAATAATAATAATAATAATAATAATAAAATAAATAATAATAAATATATATATATATATATAGCCCAGCCTTTAAAAATAACTATAGAAATTAAATTATGATTTTATTGTTCATTTGAATAGCCCACAATGACTATTCTTCACACATATGTGGAAAAAAAAATTTTTTAAAAAAGTAAAAAATAAAATAAAATCACTTAAAAATGGCATGGCTAGTTACAATAAATGAGATAAATAATTGACAATGTTTGTTTGGAATGAATGAATGAATGAATGAAAGTTGGTAGTTAAGTCCAAAATCATTCAACAATTTCCTCAAAGCTCGGTCGCTTATAGAGACACTAGTTTAAGCTCTAGGCAATTTGTTCATGTTTTCTAGTGCAAATTATTGGGATGCTGAAACTTCATATTATAATCCATATAAAAAGCCAAGGAGGTTTAATAACCTCAGCTGCTTAATATCCGTGTCAATTATGAGACCTTCACAGACCATTACTTTGAAACAAAGTTTATGAAGAGACTGTAAAAGCGATGCAGAGTAAAGTTTCTCTGGCTCTCAGAGGAGAGTTTACGTCATATTAAAACTCCTGCAATTATTTCTCCCTGTTTATTTTTCGGTCAACTGTAAGGCCACTACGGTAATCACTGCAGTTAAGGGCAGCATTTATTACAAAATAATTATCATAAAGCAGCAGTCTGCTAACAGTCCTGTAGAGATGGTGTGATATTTATCTTGCAAAAATAAAGGGGTTCACATAAAACAACAGACGATGTAGTCTATTATTAACTGCACAGTCATCACTACAGTAGACAAAAGAGCTATTTTTAGTCACGTATATTGTTTTTCTTCACTGTAATCTCTTAAAGGAACAGTTAACCCAGAAATAAAAACTTTGGTAATTTACTCACCCGTATGTCGCTCCAAACCTGTATGTTGTTATTTCTTCAATGGATCACAAAAGGAGAACTGAAGAATCTTCATGCAGCTTTTTTCCATTCAACCATAGTCTGTCAAGCTCCAAAAATGACAAAACACCATAAAAACATTTCTGAAATCATTTAACAGATTTGTATGAGGAATAGAACACAAAGTCTTTATTCACTGAAAATATTTGCTGTCGCTTTTTAATTCAAATATTAAAAGTTTAAATGTATCACATCAAATCATCATCAAACTTCATTTGTTTTCACGTCTCTTGCTGCCATATTTAATTTGAGAACAATGGTTTATCAGTGAATAATGACTTAGACTGGAGAAAAATAACAGTAAAATTATTTAGATAAATATGGCACAAAAAGTTCAGGCAAGTAAACTAAGAACAAAATGGCTATGTGTAACATTTGTGGATCGGAAATAGGCCTACTCATCAAACAAGACAGGTCATCATGTTTATCAGGTCTTTTGGATAAAATAAAAAAAATAAAAATAAATAAAATAAAATAAAATAAAATAAAATAAAATAAAAATACTTTAAATAAAATAAAAAATAAAATAAAAGATATTTTTAAAAAATGAAAAAGTTAAAATAAAATGTAAAAAAAAAAAAAAAACATAAAAAGAAAATTAATGACTGACTGGATGTCTATGACAATCAAACTTCACTGGTTTTCACACGTCTCTTGGCACCGTATTTGATTTAAAAGCAATGGTTAATCAGTGAATAATGACTTGAATTATGGAGAAAAATAACAGTAAACGGATTTGCAACAAGACTATTAAAGTTAAAGTTGTTTATAGAAATATAGCACAAAATGTTCAGCCACTTTCAACCAAGTAAATGAAGAACAAAATAGCTATTTGTAACATCTGAATTGCAAATAGGCCTGCTTACCAACCAAGACAGTCCATCATGTTTATCAGGTCTTTTGGACGTGAAAATTAAAATTTGTGCACTATATCCCACGTTTACTGAAATCATTTGACAGATTCATGTGAGGAAAAGATCAAATAATAAAATAAAAAAGTAAAATTAAATAAAAAAATAATTAAATTAACACATTAAAATATAAAATAAAATAATAAAAAAGTAAAATAAAATAAAAATAAAAGTCCAAACAACTTGTGCACCATATCCCACTTTTTCTGAAATCATTCGACAGATTAATGCGAACAAATAATAAACAGAACAAATAATAAAATAAAAAAGTAAAATTAAATAACAAAATAATAACATTAAAAAACGTAAAAAAATAATATAATAAAATTAAATTAAATTAAATAACTTATGCATAATATCGCACTTTTTTAAAATCGTTTAGCAGATTTATGTGAGAAACAGAACAAAGTCTTTATTCACTGAAAGTCTTTTCTGTCATTTTTTAAATCAAATATGGAAACTTCATTGGTTTTCATGTCTCTTGCTACTGTATTTGATTTGAAAGCAATGGTTAAGCAGTGAATAATGACTGAATTATGAAGAAAAAATAACAGCCTGGAACAAAACTATTCTGCTAATGCTATTTATATAAATATGGCACAAAATGTTCTGGCACTTTCAACCAAGAGAACTAAGAACAAACCAATAACATTTGAGGATTGCAAATAGGCCTACTTAGCAACCAAGACAGGCCAATACATTTTCAGGTCTTTTAGGCCTGGTGATTACCAGAATAATCCTCTAACACACAATAACAAACATTTCTTCAGTCCTGAGATGTCCAGCATTTAGCTACAAGGCATCCTCCACAGCTTTGTGAATATTTTCTCATTTGCTTCTTAGATTAGGCGATGCTTTCCGAACTGTCTTCCGAAGGCGATCCGAGATAAGAAGCTAATAATCCCAGACGGAGCTCATTTTCTTGCATCAGAGCTTTCTTTCAGCGGGACCCGTACGCAGGTGCTTTTGTTCCGATTTTAACACTAAATTTCACTGGAAGCGCTAATGACATTTCATCACGGCTTCATTCATCCCGTAACGACCTTCCCGAAACGCCACAAAGCAGCAGATTTTCTCCGGGAGAATTTTAAATTAAACGAGGCATTGAACAAACAACTAATACTTCAAGTAAAGCATGAAGACAAAATTGAAAGCAACAAAGCTGGAAAATTAGGAAAAGCAAAAGGAAAAGTTCTGGGGTGTATTATAGAGCGGGGAAAGCTAAAAACACATAATGAAAGCTGTCTAACTATATTCCACTGTTTAGTTGGGAGTCAGTTAGGAAGAATAAATAGTCATGGGCTCCTGGTGTTGGTGCTAATGGAAACTTCTTGACCTTTGACCTCATCTGTAGCAAGCCTGACTATATCAGACATCAGCGCTGAAGAGGATCTCAGACTCTCGAGCACAAGCCAGCGTGTGTCATTCGGCCCTCTTCAGTCCTGTGTCATTCTCTGAGGGCCTTTTGTCGTCTGGATTGGCCAGAATCTCTTTGCCAGAATGTCTGAGGCTCACTGTGCCGAGGCGTCTGCGATCGAGTCAATGTGGTGATGCTCCAGCTCCGCTCGCAGAAGTGCGTTCTTGCTCTTGAGCTCCTCCAGCTGAAAGCAACAGCACAGAAAATGATTATTAAATCTGAAGATGTTTTAGATGTGTACATTTATGCATTTGTCAGACACTTTTATACAAAGCAACATTGCATTCAAGCTATACATTTTTACAATACAATGAAATAAATAATATAATAAAATTGTATATATTAAATAAAATTAAAATGGTATAAATAAAATAAAAAATGGAATAAAATAAAATAGTTTCATTGCTTGTGCATACATTACTGCTTGAGCTACAGGAAGGCTGTATTAATAAAATAAAATAAAATAAAATAAAAAAGCTAAATCACTGAAGATATTACATAAAAATAATAAAATACTATTAAATAATAATATAAAAAAAATTAGTAAATGAAACAAAAATAAAATAAAAACAACAAAATAATTAAATTAAATAGTATAAAATAAAAAAAATAGCATTAAATAGTATGAAATAAAAATAAAATAGTATAAAATAAAAAAAAATACAAATATTACCAACAAAATAAAATAAAATGAGTTACATCACTGGAGATATAACAAAATTAATCAAATAGTATAAAATAATAATATAAAAATAAAACGTGTAAAATAAAATAGTATAAATTGAAACAAAATAAAAATAAAACAATAAAAACTATTAAATTAAATAGTACAAATTAAAATTCTATAAAATAAAAACAGTATAAATAAAATAAAATTAAAAAAAGTTTCATTGCTTGTGCATACTTTACTGCTTGAGCTACAGGAAGGCTGCATTAATAAAATAAAATAAAATAAAAGCTACATCACTGAAGATATTACATAAAAATAATAAAATACTATTAAATAATAATACAAAAACAAAAATAAAACAAATGAATATAAAATAAATTAGTAAATGAAATAAAAATAAAAAATAAAAGCAAAAAAATAAATGTAAGAAAATGTTGATTCAGTGTAAAATAATGAATATTTCAATGCAAAGAATAGGGATTACATGACAAGGTCAGTGACACACTGCCACTAAGCTGCACTAAAAGCTTCATACCTGCTGTCTGAGCAGCTCATTGTCCATCTGCACTCTCTCCACTGCTCTCAAACTCTCTTGCAGCCGCTGGTTATGTTGCTTCAGCTCGCCAATGTAATCACACGCCTTTGACAGGATCCCACCTTTACTCTGGAGGAATGAGAAATGCAATGCATTTAAGAGAGAGATGCAGTTTCAAGGCATCTGTTGTAAACAACAGCTCAATACTGAGGTCAGATCTTCATTTAGGTGAGAAATGCATCATGCAGCTCACCGCGCCAGTCTTGGTGCCATCTACGCTGCAGCCTGGGATGATTTTCGAGAGCATCACAATCCAGTTGTTGATTTTGTCTCGCCGTCGCCTTTCAACTGCACATCAACAACAAGAACGATCAGAGGCAAAATCTAGGCCATATTGTCCAATATTGGAATGCATGTTCAGTCCATCAACCCTCTACTGGCCTCTACGGGCGGATTTACTGTACATCAGTGTCTGCTGAGATGCGTCTTCAGTATCAATATCTTTGGAGTGGGCACAGTATTAGTTATCCTGCTCCTGTTGCATTCATTTACAGAGTAAAGACTAGATTATGGTAATTCACTGACCTTCATTATGTTGTGCTCTTCTCCTCTCATCTCTAGGAGTGCGCAGACAGTCCATTTTCCTACAGTAATAATGGGAAAATATTTGAATAATATGCATAATACGCATATTTCATGTATTTCTTTACTTCAATATCTCAACAACTGCAAACTTATCATTCCAATACTCAAAACTCAAAAAAAATAGATAAAAATACAAACAAAAAAACTACTAAATTAGAGAAAATAAATTAAAAAAAATCACAAATAAAGAAAAAAAACACTAAACAAAATAAAATGGAAAAAAAGTTTAAAAAATAATGCTTTTTAATATATTTCTATAATATCTCAATGTACATATTTTACAAGGCTTGCGATCTTATCTTCACAAAACATAATATATTTAAATCCAAAAAAGAACAAAAACTAAACCACTAAAAAAAGAAAGAAACTAAACTAAACAAAGATAAAATAAAATAAAACAGCATTTTAAAAATAGATTAAAAAAAAAAAAAAATACAAACAATAAATAAAATTAAATTAAATTAAATCACATTTCTTTCATTTGAGACTGCGATTTAGTAAATTTACATTTATTAAAGATTACAAAACTATTTCTAAAGCTAATTATTTAAAATGTTTTGGAAAACAGCAACAATAATAATAATAATAATAATAATAATAATAATAATAATAATAATAATAAACATTAATTTTTGTTTGGGATTGATTAACAAAAGTATAACCCATCTTTTAATGTTTAAACATAGAGACAGCCTTGTCAATGCATTTTAATTTCATTTTAATTACAGGTCAATATTGTGTAAAAACAAAATAGTTTCAAATTAAAAAAGTAAGTGTTTGTGCTATTTTAAGTCTGCTCAACTCAAATATCTATGTTGTCACATAATGTACAATATAAAATTAGAACTTTGGAACATTTCACGTTGACTAAACTTAAAATTTTAAGGCCGCACGAACACTTGCTTTTTTTTTCTTTTTTTTTTACAATGTAAGTGTTCATTAAAGATTTGAGCAATGTTGTATCTCATTTGCTTTCATTTACATTTTATCATGTACGTATTTACATTAAATCTGCCATCAGCCACCCTACACTCGTCATATCGGTATTATCCATTAAAAAAAAGCCCATATTGGTCAAGTATGACAAGCTTAGTCCCAGCTTTGTAAAGTTGAAGCTAGTATTAGCGCGGTTTGGCAGATATCTGCGTAAGGTCTCTCTGCCCTTCGCGTCTGATCTCAGGGGAGTCGCGGCAGCGGCTGTGTTCATTAGGTTATAAATTGCAGCGCTGCAAACAGCTGCCGTCTGCGACGAGGCCCGACTTTAGCCTAATGACACAACTGTTCTCCGCGTGAATCTTCCCTCAGGTACGCTTTAATTAAGTCACGACTCTGCAGCGTCTCGTCTGTCACACCGCAGAGGGAAGAACACACAACACGGGGTAAAGCATCGCACAAAACACCAGGAAGGAAGTGAGATGCTTTAGCTGTGCTAATGCAAAACAACAAAGTGTTTTTGAACTGAAGATGTTTTTTATTTACACTATAGGAAGTCTATTTCTCTGTCTCTTTTATATTAAAAGCACTACATACAGAGGAAGTGACTTCAGTATGTAAATGCACAGAAGACTGTACCATGTTTAACTAAGAAGGACTACATATGGTGAAGTGTGGAAATTTTGCACCACCAGTGGTAGCAAATGGAATTGCAACCAATTTTGCTCGAGTGGCCTGAATGGAAAGGACATCATAATTTTGTCTCAAGCAGTGGCATGAGCTTAACATGTCAATTATCTGCTAAACAATGGAGTGTCTGAAACGTGTTTGGAAATCAACATTGTTATTTTTGCAATTCTGTTTGGTACACACCTGCCAGTTTTCTTTAGTAGATTTTTTATATCTTTGATTTCATTCATTCACATAGTGTTCATTTTGTGGCACAGAAATTACAACCGAGTTTGCATTTCTTTAATTTTTTTTTTTGTTTAAGT
>JAFVLL020025138.1:0-33997 GCA_021397915.2 Tor tambroides | reverse complement strand
AATTTATTATCTGCTATTTCAGTGAGCAGAGATAAACTCATCATTTAGAAAAATAGGATTATATTCATGCAAAACCAAAAATGCAATTTGCGATTTAACATGACATGCATCAAAGGATTAAAGTAATGCGTGCATGTTGGTGACTTTCACATTCAGCACATTTAATGTTTCATTTTTGGTAACTTAATTTCCCCTCAGAGACAGTTGTCTGTTAAAGCTTTGCAAACATTTCATCTGTTTGAGCTCCAGCATTCGTTTCTTTTTTGATGCTATCATAAAGCTAAAAAGGCATCCTGCACAAGTGCAATAGCTGAAAAAGTGCTTCCAAATGACACTCAGGCATTTTTTTTGGCTTCCCTTTGCGGGAAACATGCACTTCCTTTTTTGTCTCACTGCCAGTTAAAGAAGAGTGTATTTTCTCAGAAACGGAAGCTAATCCTGTTGAGAGTCAATGCAAGATGAATGTGAAACAAACAACTCTGTCTGTACATGAAAACACTTGCACTTGTGCAATGCTTGTGCATCCATCAAACATGTCAAAATGAGCTGCTTGAATACGAAAACAATTCTGAAAGAGTCTAAAATGAGCAAAAATAAAATTTTCACTTTCATTTTTTTGTTTTTTGATCAAAAACATCACATTCTACATCGATAAACAAAACGAAAGTGCTTCGTTGTTACAGAAAGTTTGAAGTAAATCTAAAAGAGAAGTTGCTTTTCACAAGATCAGTCTCTGAATTAATGATCTGTCAGATAAAACGGTAGTTATGGTTAGTTTGTAAATATACCCGCATTTATTCCTGTAACAGTTAAACCACATGCATTACTGACCGATAAGAAGTACACATGATTTTGTATATAAAACTTTTAACAGGAAAATGCTTTTTCAGTTTTCCTACATCAAAATTTCACATGTAAGTCAATGCGTTGCTCGCAGTTTCTTTTATCACTAGCGATTTCTGAGTGCAAAATGTTTCTACACCATTTTTTGTGTTTGCAGTACTAAGGCTTAAAATCCATGATCTCATTTCTCTTTTCCTGTACTTGGTCTTTGAAAAATACAACTGAATTCAAGTATTGCGAAATGGTTTGATCTCCTGCCAGATGATTCTGCTTTACCAAAAGTCAGATTATAAAAAATTCCAAAGAAACAAAAGGCAGATCCATCATCCGGCATTGCAAAAATTTGCAACATGAAATTGCAAAATCATAGTCTGTGCAAATATGAAATGTATCCAATTTTATGATCCAGACTTTTCCGGTTTCTGAATAAGTTGTAATACTGTCCTGACGTTTTTCTCCAGAGCTGGACATTTTCCAGGATGGGACGTGACTAACACCCTGCACGTCTGCCGCTCTGTTAGAAACCATTCGAGTGTTTCATCCAGGTCCTTGTTTCCCTCTTGATATCCATCCAGGATGAGCAAACAGTCCGTCGGGCCCAGAAGAGTCTCTCTGAGCTCAGACACGTCTGGTGGTTTTTCATAAGAAACGCTGGATTTGACCACCTGGAAAAAGTCTCCTTTTGCTTGGCTAAAGTCCACTTGGAAAACCAGATGGAGCCGGTGGATGTTGAAGGGGTCTGCCGTCGTCCTTTCAGCCCAGCAGAACGACAGCATTTGCGCCACGCTGGTTTTCCCGCAGCCTGGTTCTCCAAGCAGAAGGATCATTTCTTTTTTATCAGGCAGAATGGAGCTGATGTTTAGAGATCGGCCTTCTCTGGAATTGAGAGGGAGAGATGATGTGGTTTAACATGGAAATCAATGAGCAATGTGTGTTTATTGTGGTTCGCTAATCAGCCAGAGCTGTGTTTTTCAGCAGTTCACTGGAAACAGTTATGGCTTTGCTGACTTATATATATGTATATGTGTGTATATATATATATATATAAAGTAAAAACAAATGAATAATTTAACATTTAAATACTTTAAAACTGAAATACAAAAAAAATGCTTAAAGAAATAAAAAATAATTAAAAAAAAAATAGATAAAACAAACATAAATACATAAAAATTAAATAGTTCTAAATTGTTAAATACTTATAAGATAATAAAATAAATAAAGCAATAAAAAAAATAAAATGTATAAAATACACTGGTTTGGCATCCATTTAACAGTTTAGAATTATTTAGAACAATCAATATACTGTAATCAATAATCAATAATTCCTTGAATTTCTTAATTGACGTCTCATGAAAACACTAATAATTTTTTTTTTTCCTGAGCATTTTTGTCTTGCTTTTCTATTAGAATTTCCATTAAATGTCTATAAATTAAGAAAAAAAAAAGAATAATTATATTAAATTAATATACATTTATTTAAGAAAGAAAGTGACTTAAGGGATGCCAAATGGTGAGAAAAATCATCTTGTTTTCCCCTTGAATTAAATGCATTCTTCTTTCCTAAACAACAGATACTGTATTTTTCTTGTTTTAAGCATAAACTTACTTAATTTTGATCATTTTTCAGAAAGCAAGACTCTAGGAATCTTTAGATATTTGTACCAGAAAACTACAAAAATAATAAGGAAGAAAATCATTTTCTGCATTGTAAGCTCATAAATCAAAATGTGTGTGTACATTGTTCTTCCGGACAGTGATCAGGCTGTTTTTTTAAGGAAGTTTCCTGTCATGTGTCTCTGTGTGTGTGATTCAACACATGAGTGACTCTTCACATGTTTCACGTGTTTGTGCCAGATTCATAATTCCCTCATATCAATCAATCACTTACTTGTTGAGAAGTGCATATGAAGCAAGTCTGCTTTTCATTTCAGCATTTGTGTAGAGCTGTGAATACTGTCGTATAAGCACGTTCCTCAAAGATGGAGGTTTTTCTGCAGTTTCTGCACAAATAAAAAAAGGCCAACAGAGTCACAAGAGCAGCACCATGCAGGACATTTTCCATTTGACTAATGCTCACATCAACTAAATTCATAACAGGCTTCAGTGATTAACAATCACATGAAACCTCCAGATGTGCTTCAGAATGTGCTATAGACACTTTTTTATTTGCTGTTCAGGAAACAAGATAGATTACAGTACATTACAGTGCTCTCGCAGTCTGGGTTAAAGGCCTCAAGGGTAATAGGCAGATTTACAGTTTCAACTGAACTGAACATGAATCATTTCATCATTAACTCGGCATCATTATTATTTCAGAACGTGCTTTACCTTCTGAGTTTATGACACATGTTTGCAGCCTATTCTCGTTCACGGTCAATAAAGCTGCGAATGAAAGAGAAATATGATCAACGAAATACAATGGATATAGAGTTTATTGTGTTGAGGTCAGGATTATCATTAACTAAAACTAAAACTGAACCATAAAAATGAATGTTTTAGTTACTTGGAATAGAACAAACATTAACTGAAATAAAACAACATATATAAAACTTAAAATATATATTTTTCAGCTAGTTGCCAAGGCAATATTTCATTTTTAATTTAGTTTAACTTGCTGTACTGAACAAACTAAAACTGAAATAAAAACGAATAGAAACCATAGAGACAAAAAAACAAAAACAAATACTGCTAAAAGTGACGAAAACACAAAATAAAATTACTAAAATTAAAATTATAAAATATTAAATAGGAGTGAATTCAAAATATTTATAGGTGTTATTTTTCTCAGTGTTATTTTACTGTAATAGTAAAATAACACTGGTTAAGGTGAAAATAAAAATAGAAGAAAACTGCAGGTTCACCAACCTTCAAAAAAAACAAAAAAACAACATAAATAAATAAATATAAATGTTGTTTGAATAAATATGTGAATAAAAAAAATAAAAAATACAGTACTGTGCAAAAGTCTTAGGCCACAAGTATTTTCACCAACAAAAAATGGTTTTAAGTCAGTTATTTCTATATTTTGCTGTAGTGTGTCAGCAGGAAATATCAGTTTACATTTACAAACATTACTTTTGCCATTAATTGTAATAATCCAGTGAGATTTTTGTTTGCACAAGGAGTCTGAAACAGCCATTGCTCCACACAGAGATCTGATCTGATCATCATCCAGTCTGTCTGGAATGACATGAAGAAACAGAACAAACTGAGACAGACTCAATCCAGAAGAACTGTAGCAACGTCTCCAAGATGCTTCAAGAAAGCTACCTGCAAAGCTACAGTACTGTGAAAAGTTTTAGGCACTTGGGTAAAAATGCTGTAAAGTGTGGATGCTTTCAGAAATAATGCCATAAATAGATTTTATTTATCAATTAACTTCTATTAACTAAATTAAATCAACATTTGGTGTGAGCACACTATGCATTTAAAACAGCTTTTGCTCCATGTGCACTTGTGCATAGTTTTTCAGGAGCTTTGCAGGTAGGTCTCTTGAAGCATCTTGGAGACGTTGCTACAGTTCTTCTGGATTCAGTCTGTCTCAGTTTGTTCTGTTTCTTCATGTCATTCCAGACAGACTGATGATGATCAGATCAGATCTCTGTGTGGAGCACTGGCTGTTTCAGACTCCTTATGCAAACAAAAATCTCACTGGATTATTACAATTAATGGCAAAAATAATGCTTGTAAATGTAAACTGATATTTCCTACTGACACACTACAGCAAAAGATAGAAATAACTGACTGAAAATACCAGTGGCCTAAGACTTTTGCACAGTAGTGTATATATATATATATATGAAAGTTAATCTCTATTATCAACATGTATTATGCTCTTAACATCCACAGGAAATATATTGGTTTTTATCCCCCAGTGCCTTTACAGTAGCTTTTTGTTGACGTCCATTTCATAAAAAGCATAAAACCGTCTGTGCTGGAAATGATGTCAGTTTGAAAAACTCACAATCAGTGGTGGCAGAGGATGAGTGTGGAAACAGGAAAGCACATTTAGATGATTCATTTCGTCTGTTTTTCAGACCTGGGAATAGATAAAGATAGAGGTGATAGAGATAGAGGTCACGTACACTTTTGTTATCATTATTTATTGGAATTCACCCATGGTTGCACATAAAAAGAGGATATGAAACAGAACTTTTGCATAATAATGATTTTATAATCGGATCATCAGCTGTGGACAGATACTAAAAGCCTCTTCTAAGAATTCAGCTCATAACCATGCAATGGACAAATGTTTTTGCTATTGTCAGGATTATTTCTCTAAAATATGTTTTGTCAAGAAAGCTAAAAAAGCTTCATCTTAAAGGTCAGACAACTGCACATGTTCAGTGTACATGCCAGTGTCTAAACAGACTGTATTTAAAACAACAAAAAAACTAAAGCCTTTTTAATGAATGTCTTGTTTAGCTGGAGTAACAGGATGCTAAAGTTACTCCACACGTGAATGAGTAATGCGGTAATTACCTGTGACAAAACCTGGTTCTTTTTTCTGCAGATGCTTAAGATTAACAAACAGGGGAATCTGTGTTTGCATCCGGTTTGTATCGTCACGTGCCGCTGCTGACTCAAAATGCTGTCTAATCAATCATGGCCTGTTCTGTACGGAGGCTTATTTCTCGCAATTTGAATTTCTTTCTTATAATTACACATTTATATCTCACAATTGGAAGTTATAAACTCGCAATTCATACTTTTTCTGACAACTGCGAGTTTACGTCTCACACGTCTCTTTTTTCTCATCACTGTGAGTTTATAACGCATAATTCATGCGTTTTTCTCACAAGTTCAAGTTTTTTAATTCAGACATTTTTTCCTCACTATTGCAAATTTGTATCTCACAATTCAGACTTTATTCTCACGAATGCAAGTTTACATCTCAAAATTCAGCCAGTTTTCCTCACTGTTGTGAATTTATGTCGCACAATTCAGACTTTTTTCTCACAAGTTTATGTCTCACAACTGCAGATTATAAACTCAGTCATAAACTTGCAAGTTTAGACTTTTTTTCTGACATTTCTTCTAACAATTCTCGCAATTCAGAATTTATTCTCGTTGTGAATTCAGACAATTTTTCTGACAGTTGCAAGATTTTTTGCAATTCTTACTTTTTTCTCACTGTTGTGAGTTTATATATCACAATTCTGACTTTTCCCCCCAGGATTATGAGTTATACTCTCTATACACTCTCGCAATTGCAAGTTATAGTCTCAATTCAGATGCAATTCAGACTTTTTTCTGACAACTGCAGACAATTCTGACTATTCAGATTTTTTTCCTCACAACTGCAAGTTTATATTTTGCTATTATGACTACTTTTCTCACAGTTGTGAGTTTATGTCTCACAATTCAGACTTCATTCTCACTGTTAAACTCAGAATTAAGCGAAAATTTTTAACTGTGAGATATTTTTTTTCTGTGGTGGGAATAAGCTTCCATTATTTTGAGATGGAATACTATCTTTAAAAGTAGTATGTGAAATAGTAGACATTATTTATTTGATAAATGGTTTTAAAATAGTACTATGCTACATTGTTGTCACATGACCATGTACCCTACAGGTATACATACTGTACACTGCAGAAACAGCTAGAGTAGTATGTTAGTATGTTTTATGAACATAGCCCAATATCCTGTCTGATAATATGATTGATCAGTCCGAATATAGCGACTGTAGCCATCCGTGTCAGGGTTATAAGGGTAATTCACTGGGTCATTCCTGTTTCTGCACGTTCTACTTTCATAATACCACAGAGACAGAAGTTTAGATCTCTGCTTGTGCAAGATAACTAATAATTCTTATGAGTTTTTAAGCTCAAGCCTTTTCAAAAGTGCCTGGTCACACAGCATGTGAATGACTAATGAGGTTTTCACCTGTGTCAGCTGACAAAACCCAGTTTCTGTTTCCTGCAGATACTGAATAAACTGGGGATTCCTTCTTTACAAGCTGCTTAATATCATATGATGTCGACTCACATGATTGCTCTCTAAAATAAACAACACATCAATCAAGCACATCTACACTGGTCACACCTAAAACCAGCTCACCGTATCTGATTGAGACAACATATGAACTGACACAAACAAACAGTAAACAAGTAATAGAATCATAATGTAAACATGTAATGTCATGTTACTATGTTAAATACCAGAGGATTGACACATTTGCATGGTACTCCAAGGTACTTGAAATAAATGGTATTACCATGGTATATGTCCAAAAGCTAGCTATATAATGGTACTTTTTAAATAAAGGTAAATAAATGTGCAATGTAAATGTCAAAGTACCGTTTTTTCTCCTGTGCAGAATGACTGAGATGAAGACAATGGCTAAAAGCACAACGACCACAGCGACAATCCACACATATTGAGTAGAAGAGTGAGGAACGATGTCTTCTGTAAAGAGAGAAAAATGTTGGCATTCATTTTTGGTGACTTAAAATATGCACATACAGTATTTTCCTGCAGGACAGAAGTTGCCAAAAAAGAAAAAAAACCCATCTCTCTATATAAAATAGTATATTTTATATATAAGTTGCTTTTGTAATTCTTTTGTAAGTATATAAGCTATTTTACAGCAACTTCGAACCAGTGTTATTTTAGTACCATTCATATTCTTTAAGGATTTTGAATTAGATTTAATTTTAACATTAAATATTATTTAATATTTAGATTTTAATTTTAGTTAAAGTTTTACTAATTTTGTGTTTCTGTCATTTTTATTATTTTTATTTTTATTTTTTGTCCATACAACTTTTTAAGTTTTTTTAGTTTATTTATTAGTTACTTTAGTACTTCCACTAAATGAAAATGAGAAATGCTGCTATTGAAACTAGCTGAAATAAAATATTCAAGTTTTTTAATTTTATTTTATTTCAGTTAATGTTTATTTTAAGTAATATATTTTTTATGGTTTTAGTTTTAGTTAAGATTAATAACCCTTCTTCAAACATGTCTAATCCAATCAGATATTAGAAACAAACAAATATGTAATTAAAGCTTATTGCAGTACTACTCTATCAACACTTCTAAACACCATAAATATTACGTAACAGAAAACATTTCCTTTGACATTAAAAGATGCTTACTTGCTTTAGGGTGAAACATCAAATGAATAAATCTATCTGTATCATTATGAGACTAACGTCTGCTGGAAAAAACAGCAACAAAGGTACTCCTCCGCATTTATCTGAAACCGATCTGTTTTCCTTTTCTGCAAATCTTTACGTACGCATTTCATATCACACGCACCCACATCTGGGGAAAACCATCAAGGAAAATCTGTCTCACAGAAACCATAAACAATGGAAAACAAGGGCAACGTTCCAATCTGTAGGCTGATACTCATTCCTACAGAGATGAACTGATAGATCTTTTAAGTGCTACATACATTCAGAAAAAATATTTAGGCCTAGGTTTAAGACTAGTTGCATATAAAATGTCCATCCATTTGGAAAACAGTTTTGAGTTACATGACATCACTTTCTCACCAGTGGATCCTCTGCAGTGAATGGGTGCCGTCAGAATGAGAGTCCAAACAGCTGATAAAAACATCACAATAATCGATAAGTAATCCACACCACTCCAGTCCATCATTTAATGTCTTGTGAAGCCAAAAGCTGAGTGTTTGTAATCCATTGGAGTCCATAATCCATAATAACGCTTCCTCCAATGAAAAAGTCCTTCTCATGTTGTCTCTCACATCAAAAACCACCCAAATATGTGTTGTGATCGGTGCAGATTTCGCTCTTGATTCCGATAAGACCTTTCATTGGAAAAACCAATATTATGGATAGAGAACTTGCATTTTACCCAGAAGTAATGGTTTGAAGTTACACCGTCTTAATGAGGGATTTGTTTCTTACAAACATGCAGCTTTTGGCTTCACACAACATTACTTGATGGACTGGTGGTGTTTTTCTCAGCTGTTTGGACTCTCATTCTGACGGCACCCATTCACTGCAGAGGATCTGCAAGTGATGGAATGCTACATTTCTCTCAGTCTGTTCTGATACTAATCAACAGAGCTTTCCTACATCAGTCAGACTTACCTGGGATGCTGAAGGTGGCCGTCTGCCGGATTTCACCCTTCACGAGGAAAGAGCAGGTATAGTTGTTGACGAGGTCTGGTTTCACCGTTAGCTTGCTGATGATGTGGATGAGATCTTCGTCTGTAGAGTGTGAGGTGCTATTGGACATCTCTGTGAGGTTTGTGTTTTGACCATCGCTCCAGATAACCTGAGCTGACGGGAATCCCTGAGACTCACAGGAAAGCTTGACCTCATTCTGACCTGTCTTCGTGATGCTTTTCTTTATGGGAGTATAAGGAGCTGGAAACCATAAACAAGATACATAGCTAAAGTTATAAGCATGACAATCTGGTTCAGTTTTTAGAAAAAGTGGATATATTTGGAATACCATTCTACCACACTAGTACTGTTTCTGCAGTATGCAATAAGCAAATTTCCTGTATGCATCAAACATAAACTCTACCTGGATGACCTACTATGACCTACCACTGTATCCATGATTTTTAATTTTTGCTTCTCGACTAATGATTTGATTAGCAATAGTTTAGATATTTCTACACAAAATGGGATTAAAAATGCAAAACAATGTTTATATTTGCAAGCTGCAACTCAGTGAATTACACTACAGTATAATACAGGTATTGTGTGCAGTATATTTGCATTTTCTGTAGAAATGCTAGTCTAATCATATCATTAGTTGAGAAGCAGATGATAAAAATCGGAACAGATTTAATCAGCATATTGCATTGTGTGATACGGTCTTCCATATTACACTACTTCCATGCATACAGGAATTTTACAATTTTCATACAGTAGAAATATTGGCTTTTATTGAATTATTGACATTTTCATGAAATTCTACAATGCATTATTATCTTTTCTGCTGACATGCTAACTTACTGAATGTAATATACTAATCTATATTAATAATATTATCAGCTTGCTATATACTGTGTATATATATATATATATATAGTTTATTTAATTTATTTATACATATTGCATAAAGAGTCTTATTAAGGGTCTCAAAATGCATTGTTGCAGTTAATTAACTATGCAAACCAATCAAAAGACATGTTAAAAGTGTTGCCAGCTATCATGTTACCTTTATGAATTTGAGTGTTTTGTAAGGCAAATGCACCTGTAACATTGAGTGTGACTTGCTTGTAGTCTCCATCATCTCCCCCTTTCACGATACACCGGTAAATGCCTGAATCTTTTATCCGGAGCTTTTTCAAGTGCAGCACCGCTCGGTTTTCATTCAGCTGTTCGTGGATGAGCTGTGCACGCTTTATGAATGTGGCACTGGTGTAATTGTGGTTTTCTGTGCCTCTCTCCAGCCGATACACATCCATGGCTGGCTTCGGCTCGATGCGGCTCCATATGACAGTGAGGTCGGAAAGACTTTTAACCTTGGAGAACAAGCACACTAGTCTGACGTCCCCATGTAGCTCCGCGTCATAAGCGCTCTCCTGTAAACTGACTGTAAACAGGGCTGGAGGAAGACAGATGAGACATCATCATCATCATTTTAGAGACATACACACTTCAGTATCACGAGATTTATGAGAGGACTACATTAGTGTTCTCACCCAAAAACTACAACCATCACCTGTGATCACTTTGAAAAAAGCTTGATTAAAATTTATAATTGCAACTATTATTCTACCAATAGAAAACTAAGTTCACAGTAACCTACAGTTAGGGTAACTAACAAAATGGCTTCTTACTTAACGATATATGTACTTACATTTAAATTAATCATTTAGTACAATGCATTTATTGTGTACATACATGTTTTTACATTGTACTTATATTTTAAAAATACCTGCATGTAATTACATCTGTAATTAATTTCTGTAATTACATTTATAATTACACTGTTGACCCATCCCTTACACCTTAACCCACCCTTAAACCTACCCATACCACCAAACCTGTCCCTAACCTTACCCGTATCCCACCTCAACAGCAGCAAATGTGTTTTACAATACAATATGAACACAGTAAGTACACTGTACATATTTTTTGATGTAAGTACATAGACGTTAAGGCCGCTTAATATAAAGTGGGACCCAATAAATAAATAAAAAAAATTTTTTTTTATTGTACTAAAACAATAGAATATTTATTGAAAATACATTATTATTTAATATTATTACACTTAAAATTGTATTTAAAATCATTTTTACAGTGTATTTTGGCTGAAACCATGATCACCATGGTACAATTTCTAACGGTCACTGTATGAATTACTTATTCAAAACTGGAAGTGAAATGATCAAAGGATTTTTTTTTATTGCTCAAATGTTGCTCTTTCATTGCGGATGAGACTTAAGGGGTTCTCAGTTATGTTTTATGTATCAAATTTGTCTCAAATGAGTCACTAGTAATCATCCAGTAAGATAGAGCTATAAAATTAATGTAGAGAGCAGTTTGAGACAACACTGAGATCTATTCTGAAACTCTAAAGAATTTGAAAGATCATTTGCTCCTTTTAATCTAATTAATGTCAAGGAAAACCCACAGATTGGCTGTTTCTAGACTGATCTTTTATCATTTAAATCAGAAAACAGTTAAGTGTAATGTATATCAGTCATACCTGATGCTGAGACGAGAGGCCACAGCAGAGCCTGAAATACGACGACCAGCGTCCCCCTCATTGACCCCTGCAGGTAAACACAACACATCAATCTGATATCACATACAAAATCCTCCTGATCTGAAGACCAAACTGAGCCGGTTATGAAGTGTTTGTGTGTTTCGGCTGATAGTCTGGTCAATGACGTCATGAACCACAATGATTCAGCACTGAAGTACTTCTTGATTTATAAATGCCGGCAGACCAACAAAGTCCACATTAATAACAGCTACAAAGCAGGTATTTTTGCTGTTTAATGGCTATACATGAGTCAGATCAGGGGCATTGTTGTAGATGATTCATGAACTGATTCACACGTGGGACAAAACCTAAAGAGCCCCAGGTAGAAAATCTCACACAGGCAGAGAAATTAAGCAACGGTTCTTCCTCAGGAAGGTCCATCTCTTTCTAAATGAAGCTCAATCTAATAGTCTTACTCATATTCCCACTGATATAATAACCAACAGCAATTTCTATTAGAGACACCTTAACAGTAAACTATATGATGTATATGTTAAGTACAGGAAATGTTCATCAAGTAATGTGCATCATAATGAGTGTAATGAGTGATATCACACACACACACAGACACACACACACACATATATATATATAAATATAAAATTAAATATAATGTTTAATTTGTAAGTACATATAATTTCTATACAGAGCTAAAAATGTAATTAAATTTTCGGTAACCCTTAATAGAGGACCAGCAACTGAATCACTACATTTCTGAGTAGTATGCAAAAGTACCATCCGGACAGGATATGTGGATTATAAAAAGACATTTCTCTCTTCATCAGTTATAGTCATACTGAGACTGGGAGTGATGATATTATCAGAAACTCTTTACTTGATTTTCAACACAGGAGCAGGAAACTAGTGACTTAGAAGTTGATTTCCCCAGGTTACTATAGGTCACATCACAGGGAAAAATCGAGGGAGTTATGAGGTAAAAAAACCACCCACATTTTCACATAAACCCACTTATAGAAAAATGGCTTAAGTTTGGGCAACCCGGGGTTAAGCGGTTGGCAAGCAAACCTCACTTACTCCAGTAAGTCCCCTTTCATTTTTGGGGGGTTTCAACCAACAACCTCTGGGATATCAGCCCTAATCTACCACAAATGTGTTATATCCAGTTAAGAACACACAGATGGGTTTTCTAAAGATTATCCACTTTAGCCTGAATGAGGAAATTCATAGTTGAACACTTTCAGAAACAAGGTACAAAGCCAACACTGAGGCAATAAGGTACAAAAGCTGAAAGGTACCTTATTAAGATACCATCTTTGTACCTTATCACCTCCCTTAAATAGCACTGTAAAAGTAAATATTATTATGTATACATTATTATTAAGGGTACTGCCCCAGTGACAGTTTTGTACCTTTTAATTCTGAGTGTGTAGATCTTAACTAGAAGTATAAACCACCTTACTAATACTCTGTAGGTTACTGTATGTTCGTATATCTGAAGAACATTACAGGGTAATTAAAGATCTACATAGTGAAATTTGAATAGAATACGTCACTGTCCATTACAAAGCAATTGTGGTACTCCAAAGTACTGCAAAGAATACCCTGTCAAAAACATGGCTTTACTATGGCATTAATTATAAATAAATAAATAAGTGAGTGAGTGAGTGAATGAATAAATACACAAATAAAATTTGAAATACTAACTAAATAAATTGTACTGTGGTGCAACATCTAATGCCAATGGTACGTTTTGTAAGTGGCATCTTGCTATCTGACACACACACACACACACACACACACATATACTATATATATATATAAGAACGGGAAAAATAAACATTTTGGCTTTCTGAACCTCCAGATACTACAAAACTACAAAAAAATAATATTAAAAAATATATATAATAACATCTATGACATTTCACGCTTTACTCTATCAAAGACCAAATTTTGTGTGCAAAAAAACTGCCTCTTTAAGGTGCATCACATTGCAAAAATACATCAAAGTATGCCGCAAACACAGGATGTTAACAGGATGTTAAACCTGGGTGTTATCACACACTGTCAACAGAAGCAACTAGGCTGAAAGTGTAAAACTTTAAAATGACAAAATTAACATAGTCAAACAATAGTCAAACTCTACTTCCCAAATCATGATTATTTCATTTGCTCTATACCTACTAAAGCTCAGATTCTACACGATATGTTAACTTACTTAATGATGAAAGTCTCACATGAGCAGGTGCCTGTAACCCTGTGGATCTTTGTTTTGATTCTGCGGGAGAGGAACAGCTGTAAAACGCTTCTCAAGTGCTTGCGCTTCCGCGAGCTCGCTGTTCATTGGCTGCCTGCCTGCCAATGACGATGTAGAAAAGCGAGTCTCAGAGTTCATTTTCGATAGATAGATAGATAGATAGATAGATAGATAGATAGACAAAAATTACATTACTGATAGATAGATAGATAGATAGATAGATAGATAGACTAAATTTACATTTTAAGTTATATGTGTCGAAAGATAGATAGATATAGATGGATAGATAGATAGCAATATTCTTACTTTCTCCAAAAAATGTTCTCACTCAGTATTGTCTGTTTCTTCTGAACACTACGAGTCTTCCTTCCCAATTTTACTCCTTTGGGTGTTTTGCAAGACATTAAGTTTCATTTTGACAAGCAAAGACTTGAGAGAGATTTAGAGGAATTTAGTATCATTTTCCAACAGTTCTCCTCAGATAAAACATCTGTAAACACTTCAATATCCTGCTCTTGAATAGAAATGAAAAACAGGTCATCATTTACTGGCATCTCGTACGTTTTTCTTCCTTCCTTCCTTCCTTTTCATGTAATGAAAGTGAATGAGGACTTCACAATGACAAAACTATCTCTATAAAACATCACAACAGTCTGTAAGACTCATGCATTGTAAGTTTTCCTTTGAGGAACAGACTGAAATCTGTTAGTTATGGCATTTCAATTCATTCAAGTTTATTTCATCATTTCAAGTTCAATAACTAGATTTATTTCTCATGATCTGTGGTTTATGCATTACTGTAATGCTACCTATGTTTTTGACTTGGATGAAGCATCTTATGACAGTAAATAATATCTGGGGATTTTGTTTATACATCTCAGGGTGAAGAAATAACAAACAATGTCATTTCAATAGCTCTGAAAGGCGCTCACATAACCCCAGGGCATTCTGGATGTCGTGTAATTGGGAAATTTTGGTTGTGATCATCTTCCTTCTGGTATCAGAGCAATTCAATGGCATCATCACAGTATGAATGAGATGTTCTGGGTTTCCCATTTTTATCCGGGGGAACTGTTCAGATCAGATTTACAGGTATGATGGAATTTCCTCCAGGAAGCTGTGGCACCACACTTCAATTTGAGATGTTATTTTTGATAGAATTTTTATTGTGATTTTCTCTTTTCCTTCACGGAAAGACACCTGATATGATGAAGATTCCCATGTCTAGTAGATTTTTTTTTTTTTTTGGCTAGACTCGTTTAGTGGGATCATGTTACTTACCTGTAGATTACAGAGTGACAGGAAAAAACCTTGGGATTTTAACACACATTTTCACAAAACACAAGAAATACAAGAAGTTGGCATTGAATTAAATTAGAAAAGACATACTTTTTTTATATTACAATTTTTTGTTATATATTTGTTCATATATATATATATATATATATATATATATATATATATTGACCTGATCTGTTTTTTTATGGCATGAAGTCATTTCCAGATCAAATGTTATGTTGTAATCTTTGGTTTTACCAGCATCCAGTGAAGCCAATTGGTTTGAGAAGCTAAGCGAGAGGTTTTGGTGTCTGATTCTTAGAGATGTGATGAGAATAAAAAAGGAAGTTCTATATATTACACCGATGCGATGAGTAAGATTTACTGTTAAGAATGAAGAGTTTCTCCCTCTTAAAAAAGACAGAATGACAAACGGTGTATCCATGAACTGAATGACTGCTGCATGTGTGATTTTAGTCTTGGTGAAGATGTTTGGCTTGAAGTTTGTTTGACTCTGTCATTTGATTCTGTCGATGAAGCGGTTTACTTTTCATGGTAACTGATAATCATTTCTTTTTCTGTTTTCAGTCAACTCACAGTTTATTTGACTCACTCTTTCATCCGTTTTTTAAAGGGGACCTATTATGCAAAAATCACTTTTATAAGGTGTTTGAACTCAGTTGTATGGCCGCAGTGTGTGAAAACAACCAGCCTCTAATGTTAAAAATCCACCAACTCATTTTTTTTAATAAAACCAATATATCATAAACAGTCTCTCCAAAGGAGCTGTTTCAGATTCTCCCTCTGTTCACGTCACTGAGGGGAAGAAGTCCTGCCCATTAGTGACGCTCTCTGCCCTATTAGCATAAACACAGCCCTGAGTGAGAAGCTGCGGTCCGCCATTACTGGAGATATATACAATGTCAGCGCCAAAGAGGTTTTACAAGTGTTGTGTTTTAGGATGCACTAATGAACATAGGAGTCTCCATAATCTCCCCTCATCTGAGCCAAGGACACTGTGGTTAAATTTCATTTTCGAAGGAAATATCCCGGAAAAAATCGGTAACGTCCCCAATATGTTTAGGAATTAATACCAACGCTTCGTGCACGAACGTCAGCTCCAGACAAAGTAAGTATCATGCGTTAGTTTTCCAAATTGACTTTCTGAAAGAGCTTCCTGGCACTCTGTAAGGCTAATTACTAAAGCTATCATTGTCTCTTGTGTGTTTTCACTGATGCTGCCTTCAAGTGCTGCCAGAATGATCGTGAATAGGAATGTGGTAACGTTAGTTAAAAGTTGCGTATGAAAGCAATGTGAGTCGATCGCTTGAAGTTGTCGAGCTCATAACCAGAAGTGGGACTTATAAAGTTTGTGATAGCATGAGACCAGCTATGTTGTTTTTTTATCCCGCCGTGCTCCCCGTCTGTGTAATTCATAGCGCAGGTTGTTATGCACAGTATAATCAGATGACTGACTTTGAAACCGAGTAGTTTTCTGTAAAGATAACAGGCTTGTATGTATTAATAGTGGAATGTTTATTTACAAAGGCTAGCACTCCTAATGCCGGAGCTCCAGCTCTTGAAACTCCGCCCTCTTCTCCGGGAGCAACAGCTCACTTGCATTTAAAGCAACACACTCAAAACAGCGCGTTTTGACTCATACTCTAAAATTGGCAATTTTAACAAGCTGTAAAAATTTATCTGTGGGGTATATTGAGCTAAAACTTCACATATACGCTCTGGGGACATCAGAGACTTATTTTATATCTTGTAAAAAGGGGCATAATATGTCCCCTTTAAGAGTGTTGTCCACTAGATGGAGCGCTGTAAATGTAAAAGCGCTTTCTTGACAGATTCCGAGAAACAATCAAACCATTTCACAAGTACACTTTAGGTTTAGCAGGCAACTAAAGATATAGATAAAGCGGAAAACCAAAAACAAGAACATTACATTTGACATGTGTAACTGTTTACCAGACTGACCAGTCTTGCAAATGAGGAAAAACAGAAGTACTTTATCCTAAAGGTGCCAACAGTATTAACAGTGCCACAATACATTTGAAGAATAAGCCAGAATAGTGCACAATTAGAGAAGTGAAACTGCAGAATAGAAAAGAAAAATTAGAAAGTGTATTCTTTTTATGTATTTCTTTATGTTGTAATAAAAAAGTACCTTTACTTGCAAATATTTTGTGTAAAACAACTCATTTTCACCATCTAGTGAAATTTTACATTAACGTACTGCATGTTTAAAAGGATAGTTCACCCAAAAATAAAAATTTAATTGTCACACACCTTTATGCCATTCCAAACCTTTCTTCTGTGAAACAAAATACATTTTAAAAAACATTGAGGCCCAAACAATATTTCTCAAAATATATCTTTGTGATCTGCAGAAGAAAAGAAACTCAAGGTTTGTAACAACATTAGGGTGAGTAAATGATGACAGAACTTTAATTTTTGGGTGAACTAACCCTTTAAATGCAGTGTGTTCATGTAATACTACAAACAGTATTTCTCAAAATACAGGTGTATCTCAATAAATTAGAATGTCGTGAAAAAGTTAATTTTTTTGTTGTAAGTTATTTCAAAAAGTGAAACTTTGATATATTTTAGATTCATTGCATGTAAAGTAAAACATTTCAAAAGTTTTTTGTTTTAATTTTGATGATTAGAGCTTACAGCTCATGAAAGTCAAAAATCAGTATCTCAAAATATTAGAATATTTACATTTGAGTTTCATTAAAAGACCATCCCTACAATATAAATTCCAGGTATCTTGTTCTTTGAAACCACAATAATGGGGAACACTGCTGACTTGGCAATGGTCCAGAAGACAATCGCTGACACCCTCCACAAAGGGGTAAGTCACAGAAGGTCATTACTGAAAGGGGTAGCTGTTCACAGAGTACTGCATCAAAGCATATTAAATGCAAGTTGACTGCAAGTAAGAAATTGAGTAGGAAAAGGAACACAAGCAACAGGGATAACCGCAAGCTTGAATATTGTCAAGCAAAGCCGAACACTTGGGAGAGCTTCACAAGGAATGGACTGAAGCTGGAGTCAGTGCATCAAGAGTCACCACGCTCGCTACCAAGCCATTTCTGAACCGGAGACAACGTCAGAAGCGTCTTACGTGGACTGTGGAGAAAAAGAACTGGACTGTTTGTCAGTGGTCTAAAGTCCTCTTTTCAGATGAAAGTAAATTTTGCATTTCATTTGGAAATCAAAGTCCCAGAGTCTGGAGGAAGAGTGGAGAGGCACAGAATCCAAGCTGCTTGAAGTCTAGTGTGAAGTTTCCACAGTCAGTGATGATTTGGGCTGCCATGTCATCTGCTGGTGTTGGCCCACTGTGTTTTCTGAAGTCCAGTCAACGCAGCCATCTACCAGGAAATTTTAGAGCACTTCATGCTTCCTTCTGCTGACAAGCTTTGTGGAGATACAGATTTCATTTTCCAACAGGACTTGGCACCTGCCCACACTGCCAAATGTACCAAAAGCTGGTTCAATGACCATGGTGTTACTGTGCTTGATTGGCCAGCAAACTTGCCTGACCTGAACCCCATAGAGACTCTATGTGGTATTGTCAAGAGGAAGATGAGAGACACCAGACCCAACAATGCAGATGACCTGAAGGTCGCTATCAAAGCAACCTGGGCTTCCATTACACCTGAGCAGTGCCACAAACTGATCCCCTCCATGCCACGCTGAATTAAAGCAAAAGGAACCCCTACTAAGTATTGAGTACATATAGAGTAAATGAACATACTTTCCAGAGGGCCAACAATTCCCTAAAAAAATTTTTTATTGGTCTTATGAAGTATTCTAATTTGTTGAATAGTGAATTGGTGGGTTTTTGTTAAATGTGAGCCTAAATCATCACAATTAAAAGACCGAGAACCAGCTACTTCAGTCTGTGTGCATTGAATTTATTTAATACACGAGTTTCACAATTTGAGTTGAATTACTGAAATAAATGAACTTTTCCACGACATTCTAATTTATTGAGATGCACCTGTATATCTTTGTTATCTGCAGAAGAAAAGAAACTCAAGGTTTGTAACAACATTAGGGTGAGTAAATGATGACAGAACTTCAATTTTTGGGTGAACTAACCATTTAAATATGCAGTGTGCTCCTGTAATACTACTTTTTTTTAACTAGATGGTGCTGTTAGAACATTACGTAATATTTTAAGACATGTCATTGGATTTTTGTAGTATAGTTTTGTTTTGTGTCGTGTTGATGTAATATTGCATATTTTTAACACTACATTACATAGTTTTTAACCTTCCAGGACCAGAATTCATGAGAGTATTTTTAATGAAATGCTTATTATTTATAATGCAGTTATTATACTGATCTCTATAAAGATTGTGTCATATACTGTATCTAGTGTGTTGAACTTAACAAGCAATTAACTTAACTATCACTAAACAAAACTATATATTGTCATATTAAATAGAATCTATAGGCCTACCTGTCATTTTAATGTTTTTAGTAGCACTTGTACAACATAAAAGTTAAATATGAGCACTACTATCTTGGATATATTGGATATAGTTAAAAAGACAACACTCAGCAAGTCACAGCAGATGTTTATCAATGTGGTTGGGAATTGTACGTTTTGAGCCATGCACATTTTGAGCCATCTGTTGAAGACTGATGAAGTGAAGTGAGATATCAGTGGAAACTGAAAGTCCTCCAGTTGAAGTCTGTCCATTCAGAGTGTGTCTAAAGGTCCATGTTCACTTCCAGTCACTAGGGGGCAAACACAATTTGATTAAAGGTTTAAGCTTTTAAGAAGCCATTCTTAAAAGAAAATAAAATTGAAGATATTCTTAGAGAACAATTGCTTCATTTGTACAGTTTGTATAGCTTGTATTTTTTAGTTTATGTATAGGTAACCATTCATATATAGTATACTTAGTCAAAATCTGTCAGTAGGTTAGTTGTGTATAGGCTTATAGTGTTTTACTTCATTGTTGTATGTCGGTATTTATGTAGCACCGTGGTCCTGTGAGGCACGACATTTCGTTCCACTGTATGTCCCCACATGTCAATAAAGCTCAACTTGAACTTGAACTTGAAAGAAATAGACTCAAAGCTTTGTTTATGTTTCTTGAAAATACTGGATTAATCAGAAGAATTTAGGTACGGAAAGGTTAATAATTTTAGTTTATTTAATTTGATTTATTTTTCTTTTCTCTCCTTAAATGAGTTAAAAAGTAAAGTCTCAGTCAAGTTCCTTTACACACTCCTGTACAGTAAGTGGCGATATGCAATAATAATAAGTTGTAAAAGCCAAGAAAAAGAAGAAGAAGAAGAAGCCATTCTTAACAACACTACTTCAAGACAAACAACTTGTTGATCCTCTTAAATCTTCATCGCTCCATGTCAAACTCGATTAAACAATTTAATGCATTATTATGCGCAAAAAAACTCCAGGTAAATGTTACTTGACCCCACCTGTCTGTTGGGTGGTGCTTGCGCGCGCGCTCTGTCGAGGGCGGATTACGTCACTTACGGTCACCGTGTAACACGGACACTGATCGCTGGAGAACAGATGAGGGTATGTTATGATTTTACCCAAATTACCACTTACATCTTTAACTTCATTCTTAAATCTATCACTTCAGTCGATATAATGAGTTATCTTGACATTTGTCAGTGTTATTGTTGAATATGAGGCTCAATGACAGCTGTGACTCATTTAGCCTATGCTAAATTAGCTTAGCATGCTGTCATCTCATCCTTTTTTGACTAACTTACTGAAGCACGACATTAATAGCTTTTCGGCTTTAATGTGTTACAAAAGCAATATGAAATGTTGACGGTCTCCCCGATCACTGTTATTGCTCAAATGATTATAAATTTGATAATGCTAATGCTAGTGAACCAGCCTCAGAGTTTGTCATCTCTCTCTCTTTTTAAATTAATTTATTAATTTTTTTTTATTAATGACAGCTTTCATTACTTTACTGATGGATGTGGTTTATGTATGAATAGTTTTGACATCTTTTCCGTTTAATCAGTAATATCTTCTTAAGAGATGACATTAAATCCAATAAAAATTAGCTCATGAAAAAGTTCACGAAGAGTGCAAAATAATTACTAACTGAAATAATAATGTGAGAAAAGAGCAATGAAAAGCATGTGAAAAAAATTGTAGTTTAAAAAAATGTTTATTATTAATTTTCTGAATGGTAGTTTGAATAATATTATAAAGAATCTATCACTGTTTTGATTAAAATTGTCACATTTTTGAGGATTTTGTTGTTTTCCACATGTTGGGAATTGGGAAAGAAGAGTAAAATTTCTAGGTTTAGTTAAACTATAATTCAAGACGCTTGCAGTAATGTGGATGAGCAGCTGAGATGAGTTTTGTGTGTTGTGTTGACAGGTGTCCCACTGAAGCTGTGATGATGCTGTCGCGTCTCTTCAGGCTCCATGGCCTGTTCGTCGCCTCTCATCCGTGGGAGGTGATCTTGGGAACGGTTGCTGTAACCATGTGTCTGATGTCCATGAACGCTTTCGCTACCAATGACCAGATCTGTGGCTGGAACCATCAGTGTCCCAAAGTACAGGAGGTACACGGATCACATTTCAGATTATAAAATAATTAAAACATTTTGTAGATCTCTCTTTATATATTTACACACAAGGTTTATGGCTTGGTTGCTGTTTGAACTGTTTTATTACCTACTGAAGTCTAGCTTAGGTTGCAATGTTTGCTGTAAACTGTTTGGGAATTCTGATCTTTACCGAAACATAACATTTTTATACATTATAGCATCTGTATTTAATAACGAATATTAACGAGGAATTTTTTTTTGGTTGCACATTTTTAGAAAATACTAAGCGGCGACATGACCATTTTAACCATTACAAGATGTGTAGCCATCATTTACATCTACTTCCAGTTCAAAAACCTCCGTCAGCTCGGCTCCAAATACATACTGGGTGAGTTTCTTCCTCTGAAACGTATTTACTTTTGTAACGTGACGTATTTCTGAGTGAAACAGCATATTTAAGGAGGAAAAAATGTTTGAAATTTGATAACTTGATTAAATGGTGAAATGTGTTTCAATATGACAGATGTTTGAAAAATACAATACTTGATGAAATATTATGAAGACCAGCATATTTTTCTTTAGAATAAACAATGCATTGATTAATTGTTCACAGTTAGGGATAAGAAACATGAATTTCGATATTGAATGTTGAATTTAAAAGTGCAATTTTGCCTCTCATCTTAACCAGTATTTATTGTGTTTTGTGTCCAGGTATCGCTGGTCTGTTCACCATCTTCTCCAGCTTTGTGTTCAGCACTGTGGTCGTTCAGTTTCTGGGCAAAGAGCTCACAGGCCTGAAGTATGAATCTCATCTGTGTCTCATATTCATGTCCTCTGTGTCTTGAGTCTGTCTCTAAACGGCCTCCTCGTGTTCCTTCAGTGAGGCGCTGCCGTTCTTCCTGTTGTTGATCGATCTGTCTAAAGCCTGCACACTGGCCAAGTTTGCTCTCAGCTCAAACTCACAGGTACAAACATATGGTTTAGCTGGTAATATAAAATTAAAACAGAATCATAAATATAGCATTTTGTTTTTCATGAGTCCCACAATCCTTCCTGAGTGTTTACAGATGAATTTAAATGATTTCTGATTAGTGATCATGTAAATGAAAAGTGGTCCTCTTAAATAAATATTTTCAGTATTTATAATGTAAATCATTGGTTTGCTTGCATCATCACTGAAGTGAACGTTATACAAAATACACATTCAAAAAAAAGTATTCAAGTGGATATTGCTGTTTGTTACTGTGTTGTAATCAGTGTTATAGTTTATTCAACTTTAAACCATTAAAAATGTTACTTGAAATCAGATATTAAAAAAACTTCTTAAATTTCTTAACTTTATTTAGTATAACCTGATGTACCCAAATAACTAAAACCCAAATAATTTTTTTTTTTTTTTTATTAATATATGGACATAATAAGAAAATATGTTTCTTTATTAATATATGGACATGAATTTTTTTTTTTTTTTTACAAAAACACAACAAAATTACTTTTATATTCACATTTTCATTTTAATTTTAAAGTAAAAAAAAACATATGATATGAAAATAACACTGGTTGTAATATAAATGTAAATATTGAAGGGTCATATGACTTACAGGAGGAGGTCAGAGAGAATATCGCTAAAGGCATGGCCATCCTGGGACCCACATTCACCCTGGATGCAGTGGTGGAGTGTCTGGTCATCGGTGTGGGAACCATGTCCGGTAAGTTAAAGTTGTATGTGTCATTATCTCTTGATTTCTCTTTTTTACTTTTTATTGTGTGTGTGTGTGTGTGTATATATATATATATATATATATATATATTAGCGCTGTCAAGCGATTAATCGCATCCAAAATAAAAGTTTTTGTTTACATAATATATGTATGTGTACTTTGTATATTTATTATGTATATATGAATACATACACATACAGTATTTATTTTGAAAATATTTAAATGTATTTACATGTATATATTTATATTCTTATATTTTATATTATATATAAATATATTTAACATATAAACAACATATTTTTCATAAATATATACATGCATGTGTTTGTATTTATATACACATAATAAATATACACAGTATACACAAATATATTATGTAAACAAAAACTTTTATTTTGGATGCGATTAATCGCGATTAATCGTTTGACAGCACTAATATATATATATATATATATATATATATATATATATATATATATATATATATATATATATATATAATTAATTTTTTTTTCTATTTATTTATTTATTTATTTTTATTAGTCTGAATAAAAGGGGGAGTTTTGTGACTAAATTGTGATCCAAATCTTGCTTTAAACATCCAATTGAAACAACTCTCATAATAGCTTCCTGTCTGATTGCAGGTGTGCGTCAGCTGGAGATCATGTGCTGTTTCGGCTGCATGTCGGTTCTGGCCAACTACTTTGTGTTCATGACCTTCTTCCCTGCCTGTGTGTCACTGGTGTTAGAGGTCAGTGGTCAGTTTGTTTGTAATGTTTGCAAGATGTTCTGTATAGCATATAAACCCAAATGTGAGCGAACACTGACCTCAGTCACTCACCCCTGTCTCGTCCAGCTGTCCCGTGAGAGTCGTGAGGGTCGGCCCATCTGGCAGCTCAGCCATTTCGCTCGTGTTCTGGAGGAAGAAGAGGGAAACAAACCAAATCCCGTCACTCAGAAAGTCAAAATGATCATGGTGAGTTTAGGAAACATCAGGTTTACAGTAATACCGTTCAAACATTTTATTCATCAAGGACACATTAAATGAATCAAAAGTGACAGTAAAGACATTTATAATGTTTAAAAAAAAAATCAGTTTCAAATAAATTGTTCTTTTGAACTTTCTATTCATCAAAGAATCCTGAAAAATAAAATGTATCTCAGTTTCCACAAAAATATGAAGCAGCATAACTGTTTTCAACATTGATAATAATCAGAAATGTTTCTTGAGCAGCAAATCAGCATATTAGAATAATTTCTGAAGGATCATGTGACACTGAAGACTGGAGTAATAATGCTGAAAATTCAGCTTTGGTCACAAAAATAAATTACATTTTAAAATAAATTCACGTAGAATACAGTTCTTTTAAATTAAAATAATAGTTCACAATATGACAGTTTTTATTGTATTTTTAATCAAATAAATGCAGCTTTACTGACGACTTTTTGACTGTTCTGGTTTTTGTTTGCTTCAGTCTTTGGGTCTGGCGCTGGTTCACGCTCACAGTCGACTCGTGACTGAATCTCCGACGCACAACATGAGCAGTTCAGACGTGGTTCTGCCCGCACCAAACATGGAATCCGACAGAACCATGTCCAGGTACAAACTGAGAAACATGACACTGTTGTGGATGAAAACTCCTCTATTTATTCAATCATTTGTAATAATCTGCTTCTTTCTCTCAGTGTGGATCTGGAGCAGGTCATCACGCTCTCTCTCGCTCTGTTATTGGCGGCCAAGTACGTGTTTTTCGAGCAGGCTGAAACGGAATCCTCCCTGTCAATCAAATCCCATGTGGCCACGCCCAACTGCTCCTTGACCAATAGGAGAGGAGGAGAGGAGCGCTGTCAGAAAGATTCGGCCCCGCCCAAAGCCCTGATGGGGGTCCCTACGAATAAAAGTGAAGGAGAGCTGCCTGATCTGTCAGATGGAGACCATGGGGAGGAGTCTCACCAGCGCCGGCCTGTGGACGAATGTCTGATGATACTGAAAGACCCTAAAGTGATTAATCATTCAGTCACATGCATGTTAAACAGATCCTCCCCATGCTTTGTCAGCTGTTTTTCTTCTCCACTTGTTCATTTGATTTATTCAGTGTTTTTGTTTTCTCATGTTTATTCATTTATTTGTTCATCCATTTTTTTTTTTTTTTTTCATTGTTTGTCTTTTGATTCTTTCCAATTGTTCTTTATGGTTTTTCATCTATTGCATTTAAGGATTAATTTTTGTTTTGATATTTTCTTTTGGACATTCATTCTTTGTTTAACTAACTTTCATTCATTTGTTCTTTCCTGCTTTCATTTTCTGATCTTTTGTTCACTATTTCAGTTTTTTTCTGTTCTTTTGTTCGTTCGTTCTTTTGCTTTGGTTTTTTAATCTTTATTACTTTGTTTCTTTCTTTCCCATGTTTTAATGATTTCTATTTCTGTATTTTTTACACTTTTTTTTTTTTTTTAATTTTTTTATATCATATCTACTTTTGTCTGTTTGTTCACTTTTTTTCCTTTCTTTTGTTAATTCATTTTTTGTTTTGATTTGCTTATTAATTTGTTTGTTTTATTCATTATTTGCTTTGGTTTCTATTGTTTGTTAATTTGTTTATTTGTTCTTCCTTTTGATTATTTTCTTCCATTTTCTTTAGATGGTTTATTCTTTCTTTCGACAAGTTTCTTGTGATTCCTAAAGACCCTGAAGTTACTAATTATATAATCAATAATTATATAATCAATAGTTAACCAAACTTCATGTGATTTCCATGATCTCTTTCTCTTCTTTCAGAGAGGCGCTCATTGCCTGACTAACGCTGAGGTGATGGCATTAGTGGAGTGCAGGGGCATTCTGGGATACCGTTTGGAAGCGGTGATGGAGAGTCCAGAGAGAGGTGTGGCCATACGCAGAGAGATGCTGTCCGCCAAACTCCCGGACGCGTCTGCGCTGGAGAACCTGCCCTACAGACACTACGATTACTCGAAGGTGCTGCTCTGGAGATCCAGGGTCACATGTGTGATGATGTCACAGCTGAACGGATGTTTAATGTTGTTTCCTCATTCTCAGGTGATTGGCACTAACTGTGAGAACGTGATTGGCTATGTACCCGTGCCAGTGGGCGTGGCCGGACCACTCCTATTGGATGGGAAAGAATTCCATGTCCCCATGGCAACGACGGAAGGCTGTTTAGTGGCCAGCACTAATCGAGGATGCAGAGCTGTAACAGTGAGTCATGTGGTTATTTTATAAATAAAGCAGCGAAAGAAAGGAGAAATAATCAAAAGAAATAAAAAGGAATACCTTTTATTAATTTATTTTCTTTCTTTCTTTCACTAGTGCTCGATTTCTTTTTCTTGTTTGTTTTTTTGTTCATTCTTTCTGCTTTTAATGACTTTTTCTGTCATTGCTTCACTTGTTTTCCTTTTTGTTGGTTTATTTATTCTTTTGTTTTGATTTGTGTTGTTTATTTGATCATTTATTCATTGTTCATTTTGTGTATGATTTGTTTGTTTGTTGATTTTCTTTCCTTCCATTTGTACATTTATTCATTCATTGATGTTTTTCCTCTTTTCTATCTTTTCATCTGTTCATTTGTTTTTTACATTTTCTTTGCCACTTTCTTTTTGTTTCACATTTTTTTTATTTTGCTTGTTCTTTTTTTAGTTTGATCTTCTGTACTTTTTTTCTGTCATTTACTCTAATTTTTTCTTTCCTTTTGTTGATTTATTCCTTTTGTTCATTCGTTCTGTTTTGATTTCTCATTTTAGTTTCTGATGTTAATCAATTTGTTTGTTTATTCTTCCAATTGTTGTTTCTTTTCTTTAATTTGTTCATTTATTCTTTCATTGTTTTTTTCCCTCTTATTTCTTTTGTAGTTTTTTAAAAATATTTTATTTTGCACATTTTGTTTCTTTTTTTGTTCTTTTTCTTTTGTTTGATCTTTTGTTAATTATTTCTGCTATTTTTTTTATTTACTCACTTGTTCTTCCCTTCTTTTGATTTATTCATTCTTTAGTTCATTTTTTTTAGTTTTGATTTTGTTCATTTGTTTTTATAATTTTTTGTTTGTTTGTTAAATTGTTCTTCCATTTATTCTTTCTTTTATTGTATTTTTTCTTCCATTTGTTCATAGTTTTTCCTCTTTTTTGTTTATGCACATTTATTCTTTCTTTTTCATAGTTTGTTCTTTCTTTGTCTTATGTTAAGTGTCTCCTCACTAAGCGCTGTTTCTCTGGTGTCTGTAGTTGTCGGGTGGCGTGAGCAGTCGTGTTCTGGCGGATGGAATGACTCGAGGGCCGGTGGTTCAGATGCCGTCAGCGTGTCGAGCGGCGGAGGTCAAGGGCTGGCTGGAGAGTTCAGAGGGGTTCAGTGCCATCAAACAAGCCTTCGATCACACCAGCAGGTCAGAGGGTGGAGGTCACATACAGACTAAACCTCATATGGCACTGCTGTGTGATAGTTTCCAGTGCTCAGGTTAACTTCAGCTCTGAAATAGATCCATGTGTATTTCAGGTTTGCTCGTCTGGACCGGCTGCAGGTCAGTTTGGCCGGGAGGAACCTGTACATCCGCTTCCAGTCCCAGACCGGAGACGCCATGGGCATGAACATGCTGTCAAAGGTGTGTGCGAGCGTCTCTCATATTACATCAGATTTATGAGTCACAGAGCATCTGACCTTTACTCCAGTGCTGACTTTAATAGATGTGTCTACTCTATTTTAAATGCACTATTATATTAAAATACATGCTTTTTCCAATATGAGGGCAGTGACACAATCATAGGAAAACTTATTTCTATGAACACAATCGAATGACAGCTTTCAATTAATTTTTCTTAAGTTATATATAATATTGGCCATAAAGGACTTTCTTATTTTTTATTTAGCAGTCTTATATCAAACAAGATAATAATATGAACATTACATTATATATACACATATATATATATATATAATTGAAAATAGTATTTTTAATGATAATAATTGCTTATGTTGTGACATGTGACATGTAAATGTGACATGGTTTTCAGTTACAATGTCTTGTGTCTGTAGGGAACAGAGCAGGCTCTGAGCAGACTTCAGGAGCGTTATCCTGACATGCGTCTATTAGCCGTTAGTGGGAACTACTGCACTGATAAAAAATCAGCCGCTATCAACTGGATCCACGGCAGAGGGAAGTCCACTGTGTGTGAAGCCGCCATACCGGCACGAGTCGTCAAAGAGGTCAGACTGGTTTCAGATCTCAGTGTGCTAAGGGAAAGATGTTTCTGTTCCACTAGGGGGCATCAGAAAGTAAAAAAACTCCAGATGTGTACAGATGTATCTGGTATAATCTTGTAAATCAGTTCAGTGCATGAAATACAAATTAAAATCCAAACTTTAACATCAGTTGAATGTACTGCTGTTGTGTGAATGTGTTTGCAGGTGTTGAAGAGCAGCACAGCGGCTCTGGTGGAGCTGAACATCAGTAAGAATCTGGTGGGTTCAGCGATGGCCGGAAGCATCGGGGGCTTCAACGCTCATGCGGCAAACATCGTAACGGCCATTTACATCGCCTGCGGACAGGTGCGTGAGACCTACAGCCGTCTAAACTGAGTCTGCTTTATTAAAACACATATGACTGATCATATTGTGTTAATCTAAAGAAAAAGGCACTGAAAAATTATATTAATCGAATGTATCTAATATTATTTACTTCATTATCTTCTTATAATTTAGAAACTTATAATCCCATGGATAAAATTAAGTCCGGTCCAACATTATTTTGGTTTTGACTTTCAGTTTTGGTTATTATACTTAACTAAAACTGAAACCATAATAACTTAGGTTACTAGAAATAAAGTAAGCATTAACTGAAATTAAATCTAAAACAACCTTATTTCATCTTCAACGTTTCTCATTTTTAGTTAAGTACTAAAACAACTAAAACTAAATCAACTCAAAACTAATAAATACAAATTAATAAAAACTATATCAACATAAAAAAAAATAAATAATAAAAATGACAAAAAACTAAATTATGTTCAATTTAATTAATATAACTTTAAATTTACTATGTAATTTTAATGTGAATATGTATTTAAATTATAAATAATATGTGACTCTGGACCACAAAATCAGTCATAAGGGTCAATTTTTTGAAATTGAGATTTATACATCATCTGAAAACTGAATAAATAAGCTTTCCATTGATGCTTTGGCCGAGATTCAACTGTTTGAAAATCTGGAATCTGAGGGTACAAAAATCACCTTTAAAGTTGTCCAAATGAAGTTCTTAGCAATGCATATTACTAATCAAAAATTAAGCTTTGGCATATTTACGGTAGGAAATCTTCACGGAACATGATCTTTACTTAATATCCTAATGATTTTTGGCATAAAAGAAAAATGGATCATTCTGACCCATGCAATGTATTTTTGGCTATTGTTACAAATATACCCCAGCGACTTAAGACTGCTTTTGTGCTCCAGGGTCACATATTGTAAAACTGTCCTCCATGTGTTGTTGTTGTTTGTGTTTGTGTGTGTGTGTGTGTGTGTGTGTGTAGGATCCAGCGCAGACAGTAAGCAGCAGTAACTGCATTACTCTGATGGAGTGTGTTGGGACGGATGGAGAGGATCTCTATGTGTCCTGCACGATGCCATCATTAGAGCTGGGAACTGTGGGAGGAGGAACAGGGCTGCCCGCACAACACGCCTGTTTACAGGTAACACTCACACACACACACACACACACACTTGAATAACACGAGGGCTCTAGAGGAGCTAATCGCTCTGTGCTGTGTGTTGATCAGATGTTGGGAGTTCACGGCTCCAGCGATCAGTGTCCCGGTGAGAACTCGCGGACTCTGGCGCGGATCATCTGTGCCACGGTTCTGGCAGGAGAGCTCTCTCTGATGGCCGCTCTCGCCGCCGGACACCTCGTCAAGAGTCACATGACTCACAACAGGTACAGCACACACCTGCATTGATAATGTGAGCAGTGCCTTAACTATACAAAAATCTTTCCTTTCTATAAACACAAATGACTTTTAATTTTTTTTTATATTCTACATATTTTTGACCATAAAAGTTTTATTTTTAATTAGCAATTAGTCTTCTCGGAAACAAGAATTACTTTTAAATAATGTAAACATTATTTATTATATTTAATTATTACAGTTATTATTATTATTATTGTCAATTTATCAATATTTATATTTATATTTAAAACATATATAACATGAGTTTACATTGTTTATTTTGGAATTACCTAATATTGAACATTTTATTTAATTTACAGTATTCATATATTTATATTACAATAGAATTATAATTATATAAAGAGTTCATTTTCAAAAACAGGTAACTCCATTTTTATTTATTTTCAGACATGTTTTTTTTTTATTGTGCATTCCATGTAATATCAATCAAACTGCAGTTGGTTTGTTTTGATTAATGATAACTTAAATACAGGTAACTTACAAGATTAAACTCCAACAGTTGTTTTTTGGCAAAAGCAGATAACTCCACATTTCATGTTTCAGATGAAAGAAAAACAGTGGTTTTATCTTTGTAATCTCCTCAGATGACCGTGTAGATGCCTGACAAACGTTGTTGTGATCACAGACTGTATGGATGTGATTACACACAATACACAGAGCTGTTCCCTCACCATTGTAACGCGCTGCTTTTGCAAGGTTACGTGAAAACCTTTAAGCTTTTATTTTCCTTTTATGCCCTGAAGAAGATATCACAGGTTCATCAAGTTCGTTGAAATTATCCATCCTCGATCACTTTCACTCAGCTTTGACCAAACTCCTCTCAGCTAGCTAATACTATTTTATATAATATATATTTTATTGTTGTAATTATATAGTATATGATACTGAATATAATTTACATGATTTTACATTCTTTCCAAATAATATAATAGCCTAATAATATAATTATTGCCTAATAATACATCACACACACACATATATTATAATTTATTATAATTATATACTAATGAATATATTAATATATTAAACATTGTTTGTTCCCAAATGCTTAATATACACATTATAGAATAAATATATTTATTAATTAGTGCTGTCAAACGATTAATCGTGATTAATCGCATCCAAAATAAGTTTTTGTTTACGTAATATATGTATGTGTGCTGTGTATATTTATTATGTGTATATAAATACGCACACATGCATGTATATATTTCAGAAAAATGTTATGTATATATATTAAAATTTTTTATTTATAATATAAATTATATGAATATAAATATAGACGTAAATATTTTCAAAATATATGCTGTATATATACATAATAAATATACACCGAACACACACATATATTATGCAAACAAAAACTTTTATTTTGTATGCGATTAATCGTTTGACAGCACTATTATTAATATATGGTTAACATTTTATATATATATATATATATTGCATGATTTGACCCGTTGTTTCTTTCCAAATTGTCTAGTAATGTTCAAAATATTATTACATTTAGAACATTAATATAACGCAGTATGATTTTCTATTGTTTTATTGTTATATTGATTTTATATACATTTATATTGTTTTGTTTAGATTCTAAAGTTTTTTTACTCTCTCTAACAGGTCAAAAGCCAATCTTAGAGAGACTGAACTGCAGCCAAATGAAGCTTCCTGAAGCACAGAGAACTCTGGGAAACGGAGTCTGTGTGGTTTCTCGTGTTTATTCTCAGGGCGTCTGAAGACACGGCCTGCTGAAGTGACAGATGTCTGGAGGAGTTCTCTTCTGTGAAGCAGCTGGGAAATACTAATGCTTGATGTTTGCCTTGTGCCTCATTTTTGTAAGGCATGAGTAAATGAGCGAGATGCTGCTGCGTTTGTGACTCGATTGCTGCTCATTTCACTCAATCTGTGTCCGTTTAGTCTTGCACTAAAAGCCAAAACTGTTACTTACTCAAGATTTGTCAAAACCTGGTACAAACTTAAGTCAAAACAAGTCAAAGTTTATTTCGCTTGAAAGTGAAAATGCTGAAAACTCCAGAAAATGGGTGTTTTTGCACACTGGCGGATAGTTTCTAGACTAAATCATGAGCTCAGATCAGAGTTTGATGGGGGATTTTGAATGAATGTATTTAATTCACGTGTTCAGTTAATCACGCCAAACTCACTGTGACAAACTCCACTGACGGACCTTATAAACGAGGTGCTCCTGTACTCTAATAATAGTCATTTGAGTTTATGAATCTGAGTGTGAATGTGGATGTTTGCACTATTTGTATTATGTGTTACTAAAGAAATGAGTCTGATTGTGTTGTTTCTGTTGCCACTATATGAGTTCATGACTCTAAAGTGCTTCAGCTTTTCTCAAAAAAAGCAAACCCTTTCACTTTCTGACCATAGAAAGTGCTGATGAAGCCATATCTGTCTTTTAAACTTGCTTTGTCTTGCTTATTTCCTGCTAAATCACTGATCAGATGAGTATATTTTTAAATTGACAGTATTTTTGTTGTTAATTAACTTTTAAATGCATTAAACTGGACAAATAAACATTAACAGAGTATCATTTGCATTCAGTGTGCAAGTTTTTTTTAAACAAAAATTGCCTTTAAGTTTAGTGAGACTCTTTAAATTTAGTCCTCATTTTGTCACTTCACATTAATAAACTGGCTAAAATAGTTGATAATGCAAATCAAGCCCAATATTATTTATACACAGTATTTTATGTATTAAACAATTTAATTTGCATTTTAATTTTAACATATCTGAGGTTCACTTATACTGTTAAAGTGTTTTTTTTATTCATATATTTGCCAAAATTTTCAACTCATTTTGAAATGATCCGTTTTTATTGGACGGCTTTTTTGAGGCTTGTGAGGTTATGATTGGCTAACGTCACTGCATAGGCAAAGTGTTTTAAAAACATCCATATATAACCATATCCATTTACAGACAGAGCATTATGGAGTTGTTTACTTGCGGTTTGCGATCTGCAGTCAAATGGTCCGAACAAACATGTAAGCGAGCGAGTGCAAGTCGGCGGGGCTTAATGGTGCGTTGACGTAAAGGCATTTTCGAAGCACTGCTTCGTGATTCGAAACCTTCGTGAATCATTTATTTCAAAGCACGTATCTCACTGCCATATTCACGTGATTTCAGCAATGAAGGCCTCGTTACATCCCAACTGTTTAGAAATGTTCGGAAATTGTATTGGTTTAGAGATCAGTGAACATAAATCATTGTCTATGTTTTTTTTTTTTTTTAATGTCAGATCGGATACATTTATAGACATTAAGGACACATTTGTATAATAATAAAAAAAAAAAAAAAAAAAAAGTAGTTAATAGTCTCTTACTGGCCCGTTTACCCAAACCCTCCATAAAACAAACAGAACGAGCAGACACTTCATATTTAATGGTATTTGATGATTTGTTAATTGCACTTAATAGATTACATTTTCAATAAAACATCTGCAATAAGTTTGTGAAAGGTGTTTTTATTAGGGCTGTCAAACGATTAATCGCGATTAATCGCATCCAAAATAAAAGTTTTTGTTTACACAATATATGTGTGTCTTCTGTATATATTTATTTTGTATATATAAAAGACACACGCATACAGTATATATTTTGAAAATATTTACATGTATTTAAAAGTTTATATTTATATTCATATAATTTATATTATATAAAAATATA
>JAFVLL020025135.1:0-43985 GCA_021397915.2 Tor tambroides | reverse complement strand
GGAATATACTTCAGAGATATTTTACTCATAAGAATTTCTAGGGGTGCCAATAATTGTGTCCAATGTGTATTTGAGAAAAACATTTATTTCATAATATTTCCCCCCATTTTAAATTCTTATTATCCAATGAAAGATTAGATTTTTGTGATTTTTTTTAAATAAAAGATCAAAAGGATTAACAAAGCAGATTAATTTTCACAGCCTTCTTTGATCATATTTACCGAGGGTGCCAATATTTTTGGCCATGACTGATATATATATATATATATATATATATACACACACACACACACACCCCAACCTTCAACATTTCTCACATTATCACAGTTTATTCCCTATAGTTTAGAAAATGGTAATAAAAATATGAGAAGAACTCAGAGTTAAACTGTGTCAGAACAAATTGATCTTGATAATATCAGATAATTTTGATAGAAAGGTATAAAATGAATTGGGTTGAATAGCTGTCAGCTGTTAAATTTAAGAACACAATTAGATAATACCAATTAAGCTTAACCAATCACCAAGCAATGCTTCATTTAGTTCAGTCTGTGGTGGAAAAACATCACATTAGCAATTAAAGAAAAACACTTGAGCAAAACCCGCTCAGGTCAAAGTGTCTGAATAGTTTTTGCTCCCAAATTTTACTGCTAGTCCACTGTATGAAGAATTTTTGGGTATAATGTCACAGTTGACTTTATTTTGCTCTCCTCACTTACATAAATGAACTATAGTGTCCTGCACCCACTAGAAAAAATATCAAAAATGACATCTGGTGTCTGAATAATTTTTTGACTGTATAGCCTACTTCAGGTTCTCATCTGACCTTCTGTGTTCGTTTTTTGGAGAGATATTTCAGACTGATAACAAAACTGAAAGGATTATTTCTGCGTTTCAGTTAGACTGAGTGCATTCTGTGCTTTAAATATGTGTGGTAACGAGGTTTTAATTGTGATCCAATTATCTGCCAATAAACACACACGCTCCGCTGTCCCGCGTAAACCGTCCTGAACGATAAACAGAGCACAGTAATGATGGAGGACGATTACAGAGCGAGTCTTTGACTGCGACAGCACAGGTAGACTGTTCCTCCGTCACCGTATACTGCGCTCATTAACCCTCGCTTATCTGATCGTCTCCATTTACTATTATGAAGACATTATACACGAGTCCGGCTGGCGGGCAGAGAAACTCAGATAAGCATCACTGGTGACAAAACGTCTGTGTGTGTTCATGTCGGCCTGCATGCAGGAAAATCCACACGGAGGCCATGAGAAAAAAAGACAAGTTAAACGAGCCTCATTTCTACACAAATGACCTTCTGATGGAGTTTGGGTTCCTTGCCACGGTCAACTTGCTTAGCTGGGGTCTGAAAGACATTCAACTTTCAGAAATGTATTTATATACACCAAACTGTGTTGGTTAAGTTACTCTAAAAAGCAAGCAATTAATTACTAGTTACTAATTACATCTTCAACAGTGTAATTAGCTTCCTGTACAAATTACTCTCTCCAAAAAGTATTTAATTACTTATTACTTTCCAAATCCTATATCAGCCTCGACAAGTTAATGATACAAGGATAGACAGCCCGATCTCACGGCAATTCGTACATATTTTACGAGGTGGCTAATTCATACAACCTCATTCGATTTTTACGTATTTTACGAATTTGTACGAATGACCTACACCTAACCCCGCCCCTAAACCTACCCGTCACTGGGGTTTAGACAAATCGTACGAGTGACGTCGTACGAATTAGCCACCTCATAAAATACGTACGAATTTGTCGTGAGATAGCGCTGGGATAGACATGAAACGGTTCTTTTAATTCTTTCAAGTAGCTACATAAATTATTCCGATCACACTTTAGAGTCCAATTCTCACTATTAACTATAACTTTTGCCTCAATATACTCCTAATTACTGCTTATTAATTGAAGAATTGGGTATGATTAAGGATTTAGAATAAGGTCTTGCAGAATAAGACATTAATATGTGTTTTTTAAGTAATAATAAACAGCCAGTATGCCAGTAATATTCATGCTAATAACCAACTAGTTAATCGTGAGAATGGGACACTAAAGTGTTACTAATATTCTTATTAACTCACCAAAGTATTTAAAGTGAGAAGGGTACATAAAATGCATGCATTTTAAGGTTAGACTTTAAATTTCGATGTTAAATTCACTACACTGTAAAAAAAAGTTGCGCAAACTTAAAATTTTAAGGCAACCAGCTTCAGCAGATTTTTGAGTTCTCTCAACTTTTTGTTGTATAAACTTAAAACAACAAGTTGAGAAAACTCAAAAATCTGCTGAAGCTGGTTGCCTTAAAATTTTAAGATTGCGCAACTTTTTTTTTTTTTTTTTTTACAGTGTATTGTATTGTATATAAACGTTCTACAGTCTATACACAGTATTAAGTTCAATTACATAAGAAGTAACTGTAATTAAATTACAGAAAAAATAAGAGTAATCCCTTACTTTAATTTTTCAAGGGAATTGTAATTAAATTACTTAGTAATTAGTTACACCCAACACTGGCACCAAAACTTGATGATGTCTCTATCATCTTCTGTAGAGCTGCTTTACAGCTGAATCTAGTTGAACTTCCATAATTGATTCTGCTATTTTCCCTTTACCTCTGTGAAGCTGCTTTGAAACGATCTATATTGTATAAAGCGTTTCAGAAATAAAGGTGACCTGATATGAGGACAGCAGGAAGAAAAATGCACCCCACCGGCTTGTAACTCCACTACTTCCAAATGCATTTGAAATTAGGCAAAGTGAAAGGAGTGCATCATGTTTGAAACAAATTATAAGCAAATCTGACAAAGCGAGAGATGCATGCTTTCATTTTGAACCTGCATCCACTGAGAGACTCTCAAGTCAATCAGGTTTCATTTAATTCAACACAGCTTTATATAATATTGATCGTTTCAAAACAGGGATACACAAGAAAATACCAGAATCAAACTCAATTATGAAGACAATTCAAATTCTGCTGTAAGCAGCTCTTAAAAGTCAAGTCTCCTTTATTTATATAGAGCTTTTAACAATACAGATTGTGTCAAAGCAGCTTCACAGTATTAAATAGTGTGTAATAATGCAAAACACTAAACATGTAATTTTCAGTTAAAGTCAGTTCATTATTGATTCAGTGATGTCATCGTCCAGCTCAGTTCTAATAGTATCTGTGCAATCAACTTGATAAAAAGTCAATATCATTAAATCAGTTCAATGTTGGTTCAGTTTAATATCAATGTAAAGTTAATCTGTTTTAAAATGAGTTCAATTCAGCTATAAGCTCTCTTTATTCAGCTCATGTCAGTTCAATGTTGATTCAGTTCAGTTCAATATCAGGATTGTTATTGCAAAATGCGATTCAACCAGTGTTGGGAAAAGTTACTTTTAAAAGTTATGCATTACAATGTTGCGTTACTCCATGAAATAGTAACTAATTTTGTTACTTAGTGACTTTTTATGGAAGGTAATGCATTGCTACTTTAAGCTGGGCTTGCTTATTTGTTGTTTAATAACAACAACAAAAAAAGTTACATTTTTAGCACCTGTAAGGTCTCTGCACTTACTCCCAATTTCTCTTAAAACAGGAACAGGAGAGATATCAGTGAATAAATGACAAAACAAAGTAACTTGTTACTTATTTGAAAAAGTAACACATTTAAAACTAATGCATTACTGAAACAAGTATTGTGGTTTTGTAACTCTCGTTGCTTGTAATGCAGCTCTACAGAAGACAAAAGTGTCATTATTAAGATCAATTAACTTTTTTTCTACTCATCCAATGTTGTCAATGCAGTTAAATCAATAATGTTATTGAATATTAAGTGGCTTGTAGGCCCCAAACTCCATCAGGTGATGAACTGGAGGAAGAGAAACCAATGCAGTGCAACGCAGTTTCTATAAAAAGTAAAAACTGCTGAATGTGCACAGCGCATTACATACATAAGATAAACATTAATTTCCCAAATAGTTGGGCAGTAAAAGCAAGCCGTCATGCATTTTTCTTTGTACGTCTGTTGTTGTCACTCTGTGCGTACACACGTGTGTTTGGACACATACCTGCGAGCGTTTGCATACCTGCGAGCGTTTGAGAGGGAATCCGAGTGTGTACATACCTGTGTGTGTGTGTGTGTGTGTGTGTTTACCCTGTGGGTGTGTCAGTGTGTGTAATGACCCGAGCGCTTTTGGTTTAGTGTGTCACTAGCAGAACAGGTGACGCAGTTAAAAGCCACAGACCTGAACTCTCTCAGCTGCTATTTTAAGAACAACCAAAATCTGCATTGATTCCCACAGGTCAGGACACTAATGACAAAGACTTCTACAGTATGATAGAGGCTTCTGTGTAACCTTTGATTCATGTAAAGAAACTTTAGCAGCGTTAGTCAAGCATCACTATAGTGCTAGCCATTTTGGGGACAGCTATAATCAGGAAAATATTCTAGAGAATCCAGGTGGGAGCCAATACACTGCAAAAAAATAATAAAAAATCCAATACAAAAATCAAGTACAAATATCTAAATATTCTTAAATCAAGATACATTTACTTGAAGAAGCAAGGTTATATAAGTAACACTTTACAATAACATTAGTTAATGCATTAACTAATATGACCTAACAATGAACAGTATAAATGTTTACAGTGCATTAACTAATGTTAACAATGTACTGTATTATTAAATGCTGAACTTAACTTTAACTAAGATTAATAAATGCTGTATACGTATTGTTCATGTTAACTAATATAGGTAACTACTGTTAAAAAACGAAACTTTATAGTAAAATGTATTAAGACTAGTGCTGTCAAACGATTAATCGCGATTAATCGCATCCAAAATACGTTTTTTTTACATAATATATGAGTGTGTACTGTGTATATTTATTATGTTTATATAAAAACACATACATGCATGTATATATTTAAGAAAATATGTTGTGTTTATATATTAAATATATTTATATATAATATAAATTATATGAATATAAATATATACATGTAAATATTTTCAAAATATATATTGTATTTGTGTGTATTTGTACTGTATATACATAATAAATATATACAGTACACTCTTAAATATTATGTAAACAAAAACGTTTATTTTGGATGCGATTAATCGCGATTAATCGTTTGACAGCACTAATTAAGACTCATTAAGACTTACTAAAAAACCCAAAAAGATTAACAAAAAAATTAAGAGATTTTAAGTCTTGTCTGAGATATAAAAATAAATAAATAAAAAATTCAGCCAGAAAATTAATCTTGTTTTCCCTTTGAATTATGTTTATTCTTCTTGGCTCACTTAATTTTTTTATTTGATTATTTTTTTTATTTTTATTTTTTCAGAATAAACTCACTTAATTTTGTTTAGGAAACAAGACTTAATATCCCAAGTCACTTTCCATCTCGACCAAATGTCTCCTGATTTAAGAATGCTCAGATATTTGCAATGAAAAACAAGATTAAAAACTACCAAGAAAGTTATTTTTTCACAGTGTTTCGCATTCGAAAATGCAAATACAATACAACAGTATTAATAATGTTGGATCGGTGAAGCTCCTGTAATGCTCATTTGTCACTCATTGGCTCGATTCTCTTATCACGCTGACCTTTGGATGGAAGTCATAAAGAAATAAGGCATGAATGAGACGAGAGACTCAGGTAAAGGCATTCCGTGAGTATTGATCAGGTCATTCCCCGCATGACAAAAACAAGGCTATAAAACGCTCTGCAAAATTCCAATCACTTTACACTGACAGCCATTAAAATCGCTTGAGATCGCCGAGCTCTTGGTCAATCATTCACACAAATACATAGTTTCCGATTTGCCCAGGGCTTCTCTCTCCATTCACATACTAACAATGAAGTCCTGTTCTAGTATGAACACATCTATGGAACATTGACTCCATCACACCACATCAGCGTTGGCCAACCACAGACACGGAAAGAGAGGTCAAAATACAAGAACGTTCATTTAATGATGACATTCAGCGATATCTCATTACACATGTACCAGTCAAACATTTGGACACACGACACATGAATTAGTTTCCCATCATCATCAAAAAAAATGTTTGATCTTGCTTAAATGCATGTCTCATGGAGATGAATATGGATACAGACGGAAAAGCATCATCATTGTGCAGAGCTGGAATATAGACAAAGAAGAAGCTCGGATAGTTTATTTTATGCCACTGCACAATTATCCCACACTTCCATTAGTGTTACTTCATAATTTGGATGTTTATGATAAAACTTCTCTAAAATGTGGAAAATCATAATAAAAATGTCATAACTGTGAATAAGTAGTTGTGTCCAAACATTTGGCTGGCGCTGTATATCCCCCATAAATCTTGCAATGGCGTCACAAATACTATAAAAGAAAAACATAAAAGACCAAGAAAAACTATGAAAACAAACAAGTCACATATTTCTGATTTATGCCAAAAGCATAAATGTGACCCTGGAGCACAAAACCAGTCATAAGCGTCACTTTTTTGATATTGAGATTTATGCATCATCTGAAAGCTGAATAAATAATCTTTCCATTGATGTATGGTTTGTTAGGATAGGACAATATTTGAAAATCTGGAATCTGAGGGTGCAAAAAAATCTAAATATTGAGAAAATCACCTTTAAAGTTGTTCAAATGAAGTTCTTAGCAATGCTTATTACTAATCAAAAATGAAGTTTTGATATATTTACGGTAGGAAATTTACTAAATATCTTCATGGAACATGATCTTAATATCCTAATGATTTTTGGCATAAAAGTAAAATGGATCATTTTGAGCCATACAATGTATTGTTGGCTATTGCTACAAATATACCCCAGCGACTTATGTCATCTATTGGGTTTTTCAATGGTCTCTGCTCATTATTGTCCCATTTAGTTCCACAGGAGAACAACCCAATGACCATAAAACTGATGACGAAGTTCCTGAACTTGGAAACTTCAAACCCAAGACAATAAACTCAACTGGGAATCTCCACCAATGGATCCGTGACCCATCACAGCACTGCTATCCCAAAAAGAAAATGTGTTAAATGACAACATGTTCAATTAAAGTGTCTTGGTTGGACTGCTCTGGAGACGAAGCCCGATCCAAAGACAAAAAAAGAAGGATATGACAAATTTGTTCTGTGCGACAGCGCAACATGCTCTCTCACAAGTTTTTATTTCTTGAACAGAGCACTTCTTTCAGAAGTATTTTTCCCACATCTTTTCTCCACGTTCCTGCCAAACTCTCTTTCCATTCAGAGTTTCGTTTAAACTCTTTGGACTGTAATACGGCTGGTTAAGCCAAACCGTAGTCAAGCCCTGCCTCACGTTACTGTCCGGGTTTAAGAGGTGGTTCTTCACCGAGATCAGGGCAAATGTTCTCTATAAGTTCTCATAGTAGAGTTAGTAAATGGTGATCCCGACAACTTTCTTTCACTGGCACTCAAAAAGCCAGTTCCCAAACCTAGCCTCAATATGAATAACTAGAAAAAGACCACGTTTCTACAGTTTTCCCAGAGAGAGTCGAAGGAACCCAAACCTACCGGTGCTCCAAAATCTGACAGTAATTATGGACTGGATTCCAGAGCATTAGAATGACAAACTCCATCTATGTAAATGCATTTCTGAAGTTTTGTTCTGGGGTCCGTTACCGAAATATAAAGAGAAATGGTAAAGGCCTTCTTTTTGTAGCTTTTGAAGGGCGTCTCACCTGTACCAATCAACTTGTGCAGAACACACTGGAATTAGTGTGTCCTCAATCGTAGTGTGTTGAAAATACATCCAGATGTGCCCGGATGGTTTACTATACTAATTCAAAGTGCAGATCCATGCTAATATTGCTCACAACCCATTGCACGTTGGACGAAGATTCAGTCAGAACTACAAACATGAAACGTGAATATAAGCATATTGTGTAAAACTTTCCCTTATTGTTGCATGCTAAATATGAAGTTTATTCAACTGATGTGTCAATTTGCACAGCACACTGCAAAAAATGATTTTCTTACTTAGTATTTTTTGTTTATAAATGTGACCCTGGAGCAGAAAACCAGTCATAAGGGTCAATTTTTTTGAAACTGAGATTTATATATCATCTAAAAGCTGAATAAATAGCTTTCCATTGATGTATGGTTTGTTAGGATAGGACAATATTTGAAAATCTGGAATCTGAGGGTGCAAAAAATCTAAATATTGAGAAAATCACCTTTAAAGTTGTTCATATGAAGTTCTTAGCAATGCATATTACTAATCAAAAATTAAGTTTACGGTAGTAAATTTACAAAATATCTTCATGGAACATGATCTTAATATCCTAATGATTTTTGGCATAAAAGAAAAATGGATAATTTTGACCCATACAATGTATTGTTGGCTATTGCTACAAATATACCTGTGCTACTGAAGACTGGTCCAGGGTCACAAATATCTAAAAATTCTTGAATCAAGATGCAATTACTTTACAAGTAAAATAACTAAGGATATTATGTCTTGTTTTCTGAAAAAAATAAATAAATAAATAAATAAATAAATAAACATTTTGTTCAGTTTTGCTTAAAACAAGAAAAAATATCTGCCAGTGGCGCAAGAAAAATATTCTTGTTTAGCCTTTGAACTAAGATTATTTTTCTTACCATATTGGCAGATATTTTGCTTAAAATAAACTCTTTTTTTCTTGTCAACTGAATGGATCTTGATTCAAAAATGTTTAGATATTTATACTAGAAAACAAGACAAAAATACTAAGAAAACATTTTTTTGCAGTGCATAAGATGTTTGACCAAGCTAAACGTCACAGACTCAACTCAGTTTCTAAACTCAGTTTCATATCAAAACATGTTTGAAAAAATACGAATTAAAAAAAAAAAGGCTGTTTCGTGATGTTATTTTTTAATTTACTATTATTATTAATAGTGTATTCAAAAAATAAGTCCTGAAATGTGACAGAATTTTCAATTGTTGTCCATATTCACTGTGGTGAAGGATTTTGCATGGTTAAAATTAGTGCTGTCAAACGATTAATCGCGATTAATCGCATTCAAAATAAATGTTTTTGTTAACATAATATATGTAATACATAATATATTTTATATTATTTAATATATAAACAACATTTTATTAAATATATATATATGCATGAGTTTGTATATTATATATATATATATATATATATAATAAATACAGTATACTGTACACAGCACACACATATATTATGTAAACAATTTTATTTTTTTTTGGATGCGATTAATCGCGATTAATCGTTTGACAGCACTAGTTAAAATCTAGTGTGACTTCCCCTGGAAATTCACGTCTAAAATACAAAAGCTGCTCATTTCCAACATATAAAAACATCCCAGACACTACATCAAAACAACACGGCAGAAATACTGACTGATGAAGAATACAGTATGAAAAAGGGAATGAAAGCAAGAGCAGTACACAGAAGTGTGACTGAAACGTCTCAGTCACATCATGAACATCGGAAAGTTTGAAACACCCTTAAAAATACAGCGTCTACAGCTGGCCAAGCATCATCATCCAACATAAACAGCAGTTTACCAAGCATTACATCATTTGAGTGCAAATCACAGACAATGTGTGGACGCAACGATCTACATTCTAGCAGGGTAGAGTTGGGGGAATCCCAGAGAAAGTGCGCGCCTGTCTGGAGGACGGGGAGAGGTTTACATTAAGAGCTTACGTCTCAAATTCATTTCCAGAGACCCAGCGGTCCCTCAGTTCCCTGAAAGTTGCACTCGTTTGCACATTATTTCATCACTTTGCTTCGCAGCCATCTGGAGTGAATCCAGAATCAGAAAATGTTAAAAAACAGTGTTATCTGCTTTTGCAAATAAACTCTTTCATATATATCTATATCTATATATGTAGAAGGTGCACAATGTCATTCACACAAACACTAAACACCATCATGGTGCCACATATGAAACAGAAATATGCAATAAACAATAATTTAGCAACATTAGATGCAACATACAACCCTAATAAATATAACTGATAAGAAAAAACTAGGAAGAAACGGTTATTTCAAAGAAAAAACACAACTCAGGGAATTCTGGGAACGTCAATTTACAGTTTTTCCAATGTAAATTATACATTCTTTTTCACTTCCAAAAACTGTATTTTACCGTAAAATTACATGAAATGTCTATTACAGTTTTTCACCGTATTTAGTACGGGAACTTACCGTTAACCATTTAACAGGTTTTTACTGTAGCATTTTCACAGTTTTTTACCGTTAAAATAACAATCATATTTTACTGTTTGGATTTTTCAATAAAGTTCCTGTTTTAACATTAGATGTAACATACAACCCTAATAAACATAACTGATAAGAAAAAAACATAAATAGAGACAGTTATTTCAAATAAAAAAAATAAAAATAAAAATCACATTTCAAATATAACGCTGGGAATTCTGGGAACGTCAACTTACAGTTTTTCACTGTAAATTATACATTCTTTTTCACTTCCAAAAACTGTATTTTACTGTAAAATGTCTATTACAGTTTTTCACCGTATATAGTACGGGAACTTACCGTTAACCATTTAACAGGTTTTTACTGTAGCATTTTCACAGTTTTTTACCGTTAAAAATCACAATAATTTATTACCGTGTGGATTTTTCCTGTTTTATGTCAAATAAGACAACAAACACGAGGTCTACTGAAATGTGGGCTGGAGTTAAACTTCACGGCAGTCCAGGACCCCAGCGACGAGGCCCTCTCTCACCCAAAACCACAGAAATATTACGTTCACAATGCACACTTCTCTCCGTCTGATTCTCATTCCCTCGCTCTGCCCTGGTCAGCCGGCAGACCCAGACCAAAGCCATGACGTCTGCTCGTGAGTAAGTGTGATGTTTGCTAAAAGCAGAGAAGGAGCAATTTGGAGACTCTTGGGATGCGGTGGTCTCTGTGTGTGTTATGCTTTCTGTGTCCACGCAAAAGGAGAAACCAAAATAACCAACATGTTGTTTCGGCCCACACAAAGGGGGATTTCTTTAACATAAACTCTAAAAATGTCTAAATTAAATCTCCTCTTTGACTGCTCATCAAGAAGAGCTTAAACCTCCAACATCTGCCCTGAAACAAAGAAGCCCAAAACCCCCAAATGCTTTATAAGCATTTTATCTGCTGCTATCATTTGAAAATACACTCTTTCAGGTCTCAAGAGACTTAAATACTTCTCAATTATGTTATTTAAACTCAACTAGCTTGCTTGCTAGTTATTTGACAAACCTGCCATTGCTTACAGTGTTGGGGGGTAACGCATTACAAATGACGCAAGTTATGTAATCAGATTACTTTTTTAAAGTTACAACAAAATATCTGAGTTACTTTTTCAAATAAGTGAGGCAAGTTACTTTGTTTTCCCATTTATTGACTGACAGCTCTCCGGTCTTTGTGTGGAGAGAAATTTGGAGAAAATGCAGAGGCGTTTCCTTCAGACCGAGGCTTATTAATTTCACTTTTGGTGTTAAAGGGCCCTTACTGTTGAAAAAAATATAACCTTTGCCTTTTTTGTTATTAAAAATAAATAAGCAAGCCCAGCCCAGGTGACAAAAAGTATCACAAAAGTAACAATGCATTACATTCCATAAAAAGTGACTAAGTAACACAATTAGTTACTTTTTATGGAGTAATGCAATATTGTAATGCATTACTTTTAAAAGTAACTTTCCCCAACACTGACTGTATATTATGTATATTGTTGGCTCTTTTTGCTACTCTTTTGTAAGTCGCTTTGGATAAAAGTATCTGCTAAACACTTAAATGTACATGTAACTGTCTGAGATGTTGCTAGTAACATTCTTAATTTTTTTTTTTTTTTTTTAAGAGAAATAAAAAAAATATACAGAGCTGGCCAAAATGATTAGAACACTAGTATTATCAGCAGCTAAAACTGGTTTTAAGTCAGTTATTTCTATCTTTTGCTGTAGTGTGTCAGTAGGAAATATCAGTTTACATTTCCAGACATTGATTTTGCCATTAATTGTAATAATGCAGAGAGATTTTTGAGATCTGATCTGATCATCATCCAGTCTGTCTGGAATGACATGAAGAAACAGAACAAACTCAGACAGACTAAATCCAGAAGAATCTCACTGGATTATTACAGTTAATGGCTAAATCAATGTTTGGAAATGTAAACTGAGATTTCCTACAGCAAAAGATAGAAATAACTGACTTAAAACCATTTTTAGCTGCTGGAAATACTAGTGTTCTAATCATTTTGGCCACCAATGTACTGTATATACACAGATGAAATTATTGCTGTTAGGGTCTTTTCTGGGTGAATTGAGAGAAAATCTCAAAAATACAGCACATGATAAAAGATCCACTGCATTTGCTTAAGTGTGAATATTCCTGTTCTCAAAAAACAAAAAGACAAGCGTAAACAAGACAGTGACAGTGAATAGAACAGTATATACTACAGCAAAAGAAATCTGAAACATTCATACACTCGTGCTGTGCCATTTTACCCTTATTTACCCCAAAAGTACCTTAAAGAAGTACTTTTTGAAAGGGTACCACCTGAGTAACAACTCTGTACGTTTTTCCTGAGAAATGTATCTAACAGAAATTGCTGTCACACACACACACACACACACACACACACACTCCAAGTGCTCAGGCTCATGCATCGTGTGTGAATGTGTGGTGCAGTTCTGTTTCCCAGCTTTTTAGAGGTTTCTAATCCTGGAGAAGCCCAGTGACATCACGCCGGTCCCAAGTCTGCCCGCTCTGACTGCGTCGCACCCTAACCGTGCTGAAGGGGTTAAACCGCTCGCAGAGACCTGGGCTTGGAGCCTGGATCTCTCCCTCTGTCGTATTTCTGTGACTGGGCCACTGCGTCATGTGACCAGGAAGCGTGGCTCCTGTCCACTTCCCCTGCTGGCTGAAGGGAACATTGTTAGCGAGTGGGCGGCGCTGGGCCGCTCTTACACGCTGGGTTAAAAATAACCAGCATATTTAAGGCCGAGGAGGAATCCCTTCAAACTCAGAGGCGGCGCAGACTGCCTCGCGACAGGAGCTCGCGCCTGCTCCTTCCTAACTTTTCCCTCTTTATTTGGCAGATCGGACGAGTTGATGTAACTGTCTAAACTCAGCATAAACACACTGAGGAATCTGTATCAGAGAGCACGAAATTCTGGACATGCAACTGTGAAACTTGCATCGTTTACTTTTACAAAATAAAAAAAATAAAAAAACCACACACACAGCTCTACACATACTGTACACTCTTAAAAATAAAGGTGCTTTACAATGCCAACCTTTTTGTCTAAATGGGTCCATACACTTCAAAAAATGAATTTCTTTTAGTATTTTTGTTTTGTTTTCTAGTACAAATATCTAAGAATTCTTGAATCAGGATGCATTTACTTGGATGCATTGCAATGACTTTAAAAAATTACCCAAATTGTGTTGTGAGTATTTTTCTTACCCCATTGGCAGATATTTTTGTTTGTTTTAGACAAAAACTAACAAAATTTGGATAGTATTTTCAGAAAACAAGAGTCAAGTAAAGTCATTCAAGTAAATGCATTCAAGAATTCTTAGATATTTATACTAGAAAACAAAACAAAAATACTAAGGAAGAAAATCTCTCTTTTTTTGCAGTGTAAAGAACCTTTAACATCTGAAGAACCTTTCTGTTTCACAAAAGGTGGCGAAAGAAGGTTCTTCAGATTATAAAAAGGTAAGAAAGAGATGGTTCTTTGACTGAATGCTTCTTTGTGGAACCAAAAATGATTCTTCTATGAAGAACCTTTTAAGCAGCTTTATCTTTAAGAGTGTACACACACAGAATCCATTGTATTTTTCACTCGTTTAATGGCTCTGACATCTTGTTCTGTTTCTCCTTAAACGGTGTTTATCTTGGCGGCTTTCTTTTAATCTACCATTAAATTGCAGTATTCCCAACTCTCAAAGTATTCACCCGTTTGAGTCTCAGTTTGTACAGTTCAATGACGTTCGAGGAAAAAGTTCCTATCTGGAGCATAAATGCACAGAACTGATCCAGACCGAACGACGATTCGCGTAAAACCTATTTAGCAACTGTTCATTCATTGATGAATATTTAACCCACTCACTACAGTATCGCAGAAATTAATCTTTACACTCCACCATATGCAAATTTACAGAAAGCGTCAAAAGAGGAGAGATCTCCTGTTGAGTTAAATATTTGATTTGCATTCTGATTCCTGGATATAGAGAGTCTGGCAAGATTTTCCCACAGATACACAGCAGTAACACAATCAGTTTTTGACTGTAAATCATAAATCTTCATATCAGAAAGTTAACACACTATGCCAAAGAAATGAAAGGAAACACCTCTGAGGCCTAAAAATTGTTTTATCTCTGAAATGCAAACATAAAGTGAGGATATTCCAATCCATTCCTGTTGTTATTGACCCTGAAAGTGTGGCATTTGCATAGAAAAAGTGTAAAAATCCTCATATAACCATCATTACGCCAAAACATCAGCTAATTTCTAATTTCATTATATTGGGCTTTCAAAAAAGCGAGTTAGTTTTACATACTGAAACTGAGAGTGAAATCGTATCTTTGCAAGGAAGGTGAATAAACAACACTGCATCTAGATAAAACACACACACACCTGTTAAAACATCTCATCAAGTTTCTCTTTACCAAAATAGTTTTTTGTCCTAAAAACAAAGATGCTCAGACTGGACAATCAAGATGTCATTTTACACTAAATAAAAACATCCTGAACATCACACACAAAAGAATCTAGGTTAGAACAGTAGCAAATCATTAATCATGTGATTATAATATAGGAACGGTTTGAGCGTGAGAATGTGTGTTAAAGGGCTACATTCAGTGTATTCTGTGGCTAAATGCCGGCCTGCTGTTGACAGAGCCAAACGAACAAGATCCTGATGTAACAGGATGGTCTCAGAGCTGGTGTTTGCTCACCATACAAAGATGATTGTAGACACTGCGGAGGCAAATCCTCTGATACAGAGTTTATTTAAAACACAGCACTAACCTAATGGCTCATATCACAGCACTAAAATGTTTTTATCATTAAAACTAAATGATATTGGGGTGTCTTGATTCAAAATTTAGGGCCGTGAAAAATTATCCAACTTGAACCGTTTGTATTGCTTACGAGCAAAAGAAGAGTTAGAGGAGCGACTGAAACACAAGTGAACACGATGAAATGAAATATCAGAATGGCATTGGGTCTGCTGTCCTTCGTGGCCGTTTTACAAAAGTTAGATATGGAGGCCTGTTTCTGCTACGGAATAAAAAGGTAATTGTGACTTCTTATCTGACAATTCTGACTTAATCTCACACAAGAAAAAAATCAAGAGTTGTCAGGTAATAAGCTGCAATGACCTTTATTTTTTATTCCAGGGCGGAAACAACTGCGGGATGTTAGATCAGAATTGTGAGAAAAGAGTCTGAATTTTAAGGTGGAAACTTGGAATGGTGAGAAAAAAAGTCAGATTTCTGAGTTTATATCTCACAATTTTGTGTTTATATCTTGCATTTATGACTTTTTTTTCTCAGAACTGCAAGAAACAATGTCTGAATTCTGACATAAATAGTGGCAATTACCTAATTTTATATAATTTATAATATATATTTTATTTTAAAATATATTTTAATATTATATTTTATATAATATATATAATACCTAATATATATTTTACACTATACACACACATTATATATATATATATATATATATATATATATATATATATATATATATATATACACACACACACATATATACACACACACACACACACACATACATACATATATATACACACACACACACACACACACATTATATATATATATATATATATATATATATATATATATATACACACACACACACACATTAATTCTGTGGCAGAAACGGCTTCCAAAGTTATTAGTGCATTTGCGGCCTGATTCAAACCCTTAGAATGCATTTATTTTTTATGCCTATTTATTTTCATACATCAAATAAAAATTGCAAACTGAGAATGCAACGTTATTAAAATAACTCAAAAACAACACAGAAGAGAAAATGCTGACATACAAACAACGCAGCTACTGTTTCCAGCAAAAGACAGTAGTAATAACTTTACTCATGATCAGGTGATGAACTGAATGAATGAATGAATAAAAGAGGCAAGGCTTTTCATCACAAATAAATCCTACACATTTCTGGCTGCCTTTGTTCTGGGCCTTAGGTGTAAGAAATGATTAGGGTTAATTACAGACACGCCTCAGTGTCAGGACTATGGGAGCAGCTCTCGGTTGCGAACACGGTGTTCAAACTCCTCAATAGCAGGTGTCTCTGGAAGCACGCATGCAATAACGCTACTATCCTGCCCCAATACTTCGTGTTCGATAGAGGAGAAAAACAAATCGTGACTTTTTTTCTTTCACCCGTGGTTTTCTGACTCGAGCCTGTTGATCCCGGTTGCTAACACGCACATGTTTGTGTGGATACAAAATACCGGCCCGGTGCCAGATTTTTTCGTTCCCTCCTCCCTCCTGATGACGTCACGAGGTGTATTTTTTTGCGGTTGCCGTGCAACGAGAGGCGTGTCCGGGGTTTAAGAACTAGGCGAGGAAAGCCCTGCGTGCATCTGACGAATCACTCCAGTCCAGACACCGGAGAGCTCGCGCGTCGCTGAGAGGGAGATATAGGGAATCCCCGAGAGTCGCCGTAACGAAACCGAGCCGAAGCTGGTTTTAATGGACGGTTCCGTCAGCATGGCACGGGGACGCGTTTGATGCGCTCTTTGCGCCGCGCTCGCAGTATTAACGACTATAATAAAGACTCCCATCAAGGATTGACTGGACGCGACTGGAACTCATGAGGTGCGTTTCGCACTTGGAGATTTCCATCACTTTTTCTTTTGGCTTTGATGTGTCCGATAGGTTCCCCAGATCAGCGTGACTAAAGGATTATTTTATTTTTTTGCGCTTTTTCAATTGCAGGCAGCCACCGAGTGAGTTTGATAGCATGGCACTGAGCGGCACGCTTTTGCCGTCTATTTCCACCTTTGCGAGCGACGCAGATGTGAAGCACAAGGCAATGACGGGACCTGGAACTGCCAGTTTAGTGAGTATCAAACAGGTGATTATCGGTTAACGATCCGTTACCGCGCACATTCGCCGCTGTTTCGGATTATGTCATCGGCTCGTAGTTATTCCTGCAGCGGCGCTACCGCGGCAGGGGCGTGAACCGCTCCAAACCGTTCACTAGAGTGACCCTGGACCACAAAACCAGTCATAAGGGTCAGTTTTTTGAAATTGAGATTTACGCATCATCTGAAAGCTGAATAGAATAGCTTTCCATTGATGTATGGTTTGTTAGGATAGGACAATATTTGGCTGAGATACAAGATTTGAAAAATGGAATCTGAGGGTGCAAAAAAAAAAAAAAAAAAAAAGTAAAATATTGAGAAATCGCCTTTAAAGTTGTCCAAATGAAGTTCTTAGCAATGCATATTACTAATAAAAAATTTACAAAATTTTCAGAAATTTACAAAATATCTTCATGGAACATGATCTTTACTTAATAGCCTAATGATTTTTGGCATAAAAGAAAAATTTATAATTTTGAGCCATACAATGTATTGTTGGCTATTGCTACAAATATACCCCAGCGACTGTTTTGTGCTCCAGGGTCACAAATATCTAACATTCTTTACCATGCACTGATTACAAAATACATCTAGCAGTGTGCGCTCTCTTTCAGGCACTGTAGTTGGAAACATAAAAACAATGCAGCATGACAGGGTCTTTTAATAATTCATAATGAGGCCAAGTTGTATCTAGAAATAATTTGTGTTGAAGACAAGAACAAGGTCGCATTTTGTTTGAAATCAACTTGTCAAAAATAGAAACCATTACAGAAATTCTAATGGTTTCCTCTACGAATACCAATACAAGCAATTAACTTTTAACCATTAAAACCATTAAAAAATGGTTTTCCGAAGTGTTTTGGCACATATTCCATTAGGATTTAGTGGTTTTAACAAGCCACCAATAGAAGGTGACCGATTACCAGTAGAAACCTACAGAGTCCAGTTTCCATTAAAACCAATACAAGTCCAGTAAAACCATTACAAATTTTGTGATGGTGTCTATTTGAAGAGTTCAGATACAAAAGCCTCTAAGTGCCATCTGAAAAGTTCATAAAATGAACATTTTTTTATCAGGTTCCTATGTTTAGGTTCAGTAATTTTACTCTAATTGCAATGTATACATTCTTTTCTATGCAATTACCTTCTATGCAATGAACCTAAACATAGGAGCCTGATAAAAATGTTCATTTTAGATGAACATTTCAGATGGCTTTTGCATCTGAACTCTTCATTTGTGTTTTTTTTCAGTAGAGTAGATATTGATCTCGACAGTTTTGATGATCACGTCTTTGAGAGACTTACCTTGTATTGTTCCCTCTTCCCTCTGCATGTCTCTGTGTGTTTAGAATAAGAGATGGAAGGACGAGATGTCTTACCTGAAACGCCCCTGCATGTCTACAGGTGGGACTTGCACTGACCAGGACATCCCTTACGTAATGACCAAGAAGGAGCCAGAAGAGCTGGACCTGTTGGACTATGATTTTATCCTGTCGAACAGCATGCTTCAACAACAACAACAACAACAACAACAGCAGCAGCAGCAGGAGGCCTCAGTGGCCAGTACCTCCAGAACTCTTCCGCCTTCCCCTACCTCTTACTCCTATCCGATGCCCTCTCCTCAGGGCCAAGAGTCCAGCATGTTGTACAACATCCCGGACATCAGCGACGTATCTCCCTCAGGAGGTTTTGTCGCCGAATTGATGAGGCCTGAGCTGGATCCTGCGTATCTTCAGCCCACAAGCCTCCATGGAAAGTTTGTGGTGAAGACCACCATGGACATGACCGATTACAGCCAAGGGCTTAGTAAGGGAGGCTCAATGTCGGACTCTTCCTCCTTCCTCCTTGCATGTCCTATAAAGCAGGAGCATGAGCCTCCTAGCCCTTGCACCATCACCCGACCGATGGATCTCCATCTGGGAGTGAACTCGCGGCCAGGAGTCAGTCAGAGACCACTGCTGGAGCCTCATGGTTTCAGCACGGCCCGAGGGGCCATGGGGCCCAGTCGCTCTTCCACTTCCTCTCTGTCTCCGGACGAGCATCCTCAAGCTCAGGTTCTGGGGCCCCCTCCGATCTCCCTGGCCCCGGGATATCACCCCTCGCCGGGTTATTCTGGCTTTCCGCAGCCTCCCGCCCAGTCAATGCAGTACCAAGGTCAGTCACAACTCAAATCTTCATTTATGTTATACCTTACCTTACTTTTAAAGGGGTCATGAGCTGCCTATTTTTATTTTGTACTGTTCTCTGAGGCCCACTTATAATGTTATCAAGATTTCTACATCAAGAAACATCATAATTTAGAAGTAATAGGCTATTTTCTGTCCTGTTTTTAAACACCCCCATCAGAACGCTCTGTTTGAATAGGCGTGGCGGATTGTAGACTCGGAAGTAAACGCCCACTGCTATGATTGGCTAATAGTTGTGTGTGTTTGACAGTGTACATTCCTCATAAATGGACACTGCTGTGATTTAGGTCAAAAACGCATAAATAACCCAATACATATCAAACGATGTGTAAGAGGAGACAAAGCAATAGTGATCAAAATCCCGCGTCGAATTGTGCCCTGTGTGTAAATGAATTTGTGGTAAAATGAAGTTAACAAAAGACCGAGTTCTTACTGACGTGGTCTGGATCTTCGTTAAACGTTGGGATCAGAAAGAAGGCAACGCAAACACTGTTTTTCCACAACTTGGAACTGCACAGCATCTTGTTGGCTTCAGAGCATCTTTATCGTTTGGTTTCTGCATACAGCTGCATTCGCCTCATTTGTTATTACACTACATGCGTGAATCGGTGGGCGTGGCTAAACAGGCAGTGATGTAGAATTGGTGGGCGGAGCTAAACAGGCAGCGCTGTAGAGTCGGTGGGTGGGGCTAAACAGGCAGTGCTGTAGAATCGGTGGGCAGGGCGAAACAGGCAGCAATGTATAATCGGTGGGCGGGGCTAAACAAGCAGTGCTGTAGAGTAGGTGAGCAGAGCGAAACAGGCAGCAATGTATAATCGGTGGGCGGGGCTAAACAGGCAGTGCTGTATAATCGGTGAGTGGGGCTAAACAGGCAGTGATGTATAATCGTGGGCGGGGTGAAACAGGCAGCAATGTATAATTGGTGGGCGGGGCTAAACAGGCAGTGCTGTAGAATCGGTGGGTGGGGCTAAACAGGCAGTGCTGTAGAATCGGTGGGTGGGGCTAAACAGGCAGTGCTGTAGAAGCGTTGATGATCTTCTGTGGAGGCGGTGCTTATCCACACTATTACATCACTGAGTAGAACATCAGTCGTTTTGGCAGAATGCCTTCAATATAAGCTGTTTTTAGACTAATGAGAAAGTTTTGAGTTCTGAAACTTACAGGATGTTTTTATAGTACAATGACCTCATACATGTCAAAAGATCAAGGGAATTTTAATTTCTCAGTTCATGACCCCTTTAAAGATGACTTGTAGAGTCATTTGTTGAATCTGTGAACGTAAAGCATTCATTTCTGCCTCAGTCACACTAACGCTACGGGTTCTTTACTCTTATGCAGAGCTGATTTCTCCAGCCGAGTGTTTGCCTGAAGAGTCCAAGCCCAAGCGGGGTCGGCGCTCCTGGCCGAGGAAGCGGATAGCGACGCACATGTGCGACTACGCAGGCTGCGGCAAAACGTACACCAAGAGCTCCCATCTCAAAGCCCACCACAGGACTCACACAGGTCAGTGTTTGTAGCATGCAATGGCATCTGAGCGGGCCCTTTTTCTGTAGTGTGCATGTGCTTTAACATCAATCTAACACGCCCTAACACAGCACTGCAACTGCCAAGAGCATTGTCTGCGAGCGACTAGAGACGTATACAGTCAGAGTACAGTTGGCAGGTGGTTTGATCTGCTATTCAGACAGCAGGTTGATACTGATCCCTGTTGAAATAAAACCGCAAGCCTGTCCGACTTCCCCTTCTATTCAATCTACGCAGGGATGAGCCACATTTGAATTGTTGTCTCCCTCTCTCTAACGGCTTTCTCTAATGTGACCAAAGTGTGCTTGATTGTTCTCGTTGGGTCCTCAGGGTGAATTGCTAACTGTTGCGTGTGTCTGTGTGTTTAGGAGAAAAGCCGTATCACTGTGACTGGGAGGGATGTGGCTGGAAATTTGCCCGTTCGGACGAGCTCACGAGGCATTATAGGAAGCACACGGGCCATCGGCCGTTTCAGTGCCAGAAATGCGACCGAGCCTTTTCCCGGTCGGATCACCTCGCGCTGCACATGAAACGGCATCTATAACCGAGACTGGAAGACCCCTCCTAAAAAGTGAAGATACTTGTGGACTAGCAAACCACGTGTTGCCTTTGAACAAGAGTCAACGGAACTAGAGCTCCATGACAAGCTGTGTTCTCCACAGCATCAGGGTTGGGACTTTTTTTTTGTTTGTTTTGTTTATTTTTTTACGGCAGCCGAGAGAGCTCAACGCAAATAGAAAAACACCTGCAAATTAAGAAAACATCTTCATCAATTTGACAACACAGGTGCTGCAAATACTCACAACACAAACAAAAACAGAAATGCGCTGCAAATATAAATATTAGTGCTGTCATCGCGATTAATGTAAACACATGTTTACATAATATATGAGTGTGTACTGTGTATATTTATTATGTATATATAAATACAAACACATGCATGTATATATTTAAGATGTATATATTATGTTTATATATTAAATATATTTATATTAGTGTTGTCAAACGATTAATCGTGATTAATTGCATCCAAAATAAAAGTTTTTGTTTACAATGTGTATACTGTGTATATTTGTGTATATATAAATACACACATTCAGTATATATTTTGAAAATACTTCCATGTATATATTTATATTCATATAACTGATATTATATAAAAATATTTTAAATTTACAAACATATTTTTCTTAAATATATACTTGCATGTGTGTGGATTTATATATACATAATAAATATACACAGTACGCACTCATATATTATGTAAACAAAAACTTTTATTTGGGATGCAATTAATCGCGATTAATCGTTTGACAGCACTAAACTAAATATAATATAAAATATTATAATATAAATGTATGTACATGTAAATATTTTCAAAATATATTCTGCATGTGTGTGTATTTATATATATACATAAGTATACACAGTACACACATATTTGGAAACAAAAACTTATTTTGGATGCAATTAATCGCGATTACTCGTTTGACAGCACTAATAAATATATAACAGTTAAATTTAATTTTGTTGTGGTTTGTGTTACTTGCGCGTTTCTGTATTTGTTTGTGTTGTGAGTATTTGCAGCGTGTTTTGTATTTGTTTGTATTGCGAGTATTTGCGAGTATTGTGCTTTTTCTATTTCTCTCTCGGCCGCCGTCATTTTTCCCTTTTTGTCATTGTCTTCCAACATGCTGGCGATTCCCCGTCCGTTTCTGCACACTGGGACAATACTGGAACGTGCGTCTACTTACCGACAAAACTTGGAGATGCCAAGTGCCAAACACAAGACTGGAAATATATGAATATCAGGGATAATAAATGGAAACATTAGAATTTATGTATTAAAGAGGCCTTTAATCGACCTACATTCCATCACGCAATCCTCAAAACACTGATCCGTCTTATGGATTGTTTTTTAAAAAGCCATTAATTTCAGGTACAGAATAATTTATAAGCGTGTTACAAGATGGTGCTGAGTATAGCCAGGTGTATTCAGTAAGGTACCAAAGATAAAAGCTGATTTTAATTGAAGTCTGTGAGACTCGGGGGCGAACGCTTGACCTCTTCTTGGTGATGGCAATCTAAACTGCACTGTGGTTGCAAGGTGCAATAATTTTGATATGTAAGACGCTCGTATTTTTGTATAAGAAACAAAAAAATAACTCTGAACAAAGCTTTTTGTTTATAGTCAGATTCGTGTAATATAATCTTAAGTTTTGTACATTTGTAAATACTTTTTTCATTACGGTTTTTGTATTTTATGTATGAATGCAATCCAGTAATAAAAATAAAAAATAACATGTGAATTGACTCCTTTTTTTTATTTATTCAGTAATCTATGCGTGAATAATGTGTGATTTCATCAACTGTTCTATTAGCTTGCGTGTATCTCAACATGTCCGAGCGTTTGCATGGATTAAGCTTCATTCAGGCATGATCAGGTTTTTCTGCCAGTCCTAAATTGCTAATTGCCATCTGTTTAGCAGCAGGTGTGATTAAAGACTGTACACTTTCTTATTCATTCCTCTATAAATTAGTTTCAGTCTGATTTTCTTTCTGTTTGCATGCATTAAGTGACCTGCCTTAATATTTGTCATTGTCCATCAGCGTTTAAAAAATAAAATAAAATACAGCTCAATTAAAAAATATGATTCACTGGTAAATCATGGTATGAGATTTTAGACATGCTTTCCCAGGCTGTAAGTATTTTATATTAATTTGTTATAAAAGAAAGTAGAGCAATTATGTTCTCTTAATTTCAACATTTGCCTCAAATGTTTCAACAATTCAATGGGAATCTAAATTTTATACCAGTTTTAAACTAAACTGATCTATTAAACCTCAATGAAACTATAGAATGAACTCATTTGAACTTCTTTACATGCATACTGTAAATATACATAATTTACAGCTGCCTTACACCATGCTAATACAAATCAGATGACGTTCCCTATTCAAAAACATTCAGAAGTTGCTTTATTTTACCTGTATTACATAAACAGACTGAACTCGGTCTTCTCTTCACCTGTAACACAACATTAAGTGTGTCCAAATACAGTGGATATCATTCAAAATGATCTTTATTAGCATGCTTTTGGATTTTTAAAGACAAGCCAAATATTCCTGTTATCAGTCCCTAACTTGCTTTTTTATGACTTAATTAGAGCCGCTCTTTCTCATCAACATGTTGAAGGAAAGTAATAATAAAGTATAGCCTTATAATCTGATTAATCAAGGCCAGCTTTAGTTTATGAGCACGTGTGCACAGGTATTAAAACACTTATATTTACAAAATATGTTTAAACACATTAAACATTCTTTTAATATTTGCCAAGCTGTGCATATATTTGTTGATCTGACAGGTAAATGTTGTTTGAGTGGTGTTATACAGTGAATAAATTCATGTTTTGGTCTCAACATGCGGTCAACAGCGCCCACTGGAGGATAAACCTTAAACACACCAATCAATTTTGATGCTAAATTTAGCAACTTTTCAGACTACCCTAGCAACATTTTCTTCCAAAAGCACCTAGCAACAAGTTTAGCTATTTTTAAAATTTATTTGGCAACTTTTGCACACACGTCACGTGTATTGTTTCCTGTTATTTGCAATTGCTCAATTTAATAATTGTTCATTTATGATATACCTTGTTTGTAGCTTGTACCTGCAATTGTTGATCAGTTAGTACACTAAGAAAAATACCAAGAAAAATGGAAAAGGTACTAGTAATTTTCCAGGACATATCCATTTTCCATTATAACCCTGTAACCCAAAATACAATGCGTAATGTAAAATACAGGAAAACAAACAAACAACAACAAAAAACTTGTGAAAAATCAATACAGCAAATGTCTTCATGTTAACAGTGAATTGTGCCCTATTTTTACACATTTGTCTTAGAGTGTAGTATACTAACTAACCACTTATACACTACTTCAAACTATAATAGTTCAGAATGTGTAGTTTTGCTAGTTTACTAGCTAACAAAATAAAATTGTGTTAAAAAATACACTTACGCCTATCTAATATTATATTATGCATTTATTATTTTATTAACAAATCTAAATTAACATATATAAAATAGATTTTTGCTGAGGTTTAATGAAGTGACACAATATTGCACTGATTATGAAAAGATATGGCATCACACCTGGAAAAAAAAACTTGAGAAGAAAGCTAAGAAACTAATTTGAAAGTACGATTTTGCAGAGGCGTTTAAAGTACGTGAGCTAAATGTATTGTAGACAGTGAATATTTAGAGATATCAAGAACTAGCGGTCTGAATGACCGAAAATCTCTTAAAATCAATTAGAATCCAATTACTAGCTCGCTAGTGTTTTTCCAGGCCTACTTAATCAGTAGCTTTCGGTCTAACATTTTGATAACGAGTAATATATTTTGACTTACCTGTACGTAACGCAAATCTTAACGTCGTTATCGATCACTTTATTTACCTTACCTTTGTAAACAATGTCTTGATATAACAGGTTTGTAGTGAAGGGTCATTTCGCGCCATTCCTGTCAGAGTCCCGCGCGCGCGCTAATTTTGTTCATGCGCTGTTTGAACCAGACATTTGCGACAAAATTTGCATACGATTACCCTAAAAACACTTTTGTTTTTTAATTGACATATTTATTAGCATCGCTGCTGTAAAATATTACACTCCTAATGTGTACCTAACAGATTAAAGTGACATAGTTCCAGTAGTTTTTTTTTTTTTTTTTTGTTGTTGTTGGTAAACAAACCGCAACACCTCAATTTCTTCTTATAACTTTCTGAATAATGTATATTTGAGGATTTTAAAACATTAAGTGCCTAGCCAGGGTCTTTTAGGTCTGGTGTGTGAACATTCCCACATGAAAAAATACTGTAGTAATTTATAGTAAATACTATAGTGTTTTTGAACCATACTATAGTGCAGTGTATTATACTGTATATATTATAGTATTTACAACACTTTGTTAATGAATGCTACAGCATACTGCAGTATTAACTGATAAACTGTAATAAATACTGTAGTATATTTTAGTTTTTACTACAGTAAACTGTAGTGTATTGTAGTATAGTATACCCTATAGTTGTAGAAAATTTAGTACAGTATTGGGTAAAGTAATTAGTTTATATTACTATAGCTGTTATATTACCAAAACAAATTAATTCAAGTACTTTGCTATAGTATTTACTATAAATTACTATAGTACTTTTTTCATGTGGGTTGTACTATCTATCTATCTCACAGTAAAAAAAGAACAGATCATCTGTATTTACGTTGAAAACGTTTATTTCCCTGTAAAAATGACAGTATAGTGATATTAATGTCAAATTATGGAAGTCATATACATGCTTTTAATGGTTCTTAATGTATAAGCGCTGCATGTGTCAGTATCACTCAAAACACCCCCAGTAAGAGCTCATAAAGAGAGAAACCAATCTATCATAACTCCATTTGCTTCTTTAAAATCTTTGCTGTCATTTAAAACTGCAGTATTTGGGATCCCTATTAATGGTCACCTTGAATGAGAGAAATAGAGCGGTAAGAAACAAGAAAAACAGTCCTGAACAGGAACACTGATAATGTGATTAAACCAATCGTCCCAATCAATTAAGATTCCCAATTCATGGAAAACGAATTTCACGAGCCCCCTGAACCTGCTAACACGTCCTAACGATGGAGAAAACAATGCTCTTTATTGGTCATAAAAAAAGAACAAATGAAAAACAAACAGGTATCACACAGGCAAGTGTTAGATGAAGCAAAGAGGTTTTTACTGATTTCTGCCGCTGAAGATGAACAAATGATGTGCTCATCTCCAGACGGACGTGCTCATGTCATCCAGTGTGTAAAATTTAGACAGAATATGACAGCCTGTGTGTGTGTGTATGTGTATTTGTATAGATTTTCTTCTCAAAAATGATCATTCAAAAAGAAAAAACAACATAAGGGTGGAAAATGATCAGGATGCCACTCCTCTAATCATCATCAAAGTTCTGTTGTAAAAGGAAGTTTGCAGCCAAATTTTCATTCTTCTCACAAGCAAAGTAGGCCTGTATAACGAGTCCTTCTGGGAATCCAAGGGCTTTTAGCTGAGGAAGAAACACACAGGAAACACGGAAAGGTTAGATAAGACCACAGAAAGACTCCTGGTGTCCGTTTGGGGAAAAGACTCGCACACCTTTGATCGTTCGCCAGACAGATCCTCCATCTGTATCTCTCTCTAATTAAAGGGCCTCGGTGTAATTAGTTAAACTTGAAATTCAGGCTTTAAAAAGTATCTCAAAGCTCAGAACTCAGAAGTTAGAAAAACTAGAGTTGAGGATGCAGCGATACAGACTTTCAGGGCTAGTAAGTGCAAATCAACAGCTTGTTGTGGCCATTAATTACTGTGAATAATTACTGAAGCATACTGTGAGTATTTCTATGCACTATCCCTCAAATGCACACACACAGATGCAAGTCAGACGGACAGGGTTTTCATGCATAACTTGAACACTTATTACAGTTTTCCCAGTTACAGAGTACTTAAAAAGTCTTAAATTCAGTTTGATCAAATTTAAGCTCATAAACAGTATTAAAAATATCTTACATGGTACAACAAAAGTCTTCACGATAAATTTATGAGGTTATAAAATTGGGAACGGAAGCCCAAGACTCTGCAATAGAGTATAATGTTGTTATTAAACTTAAAAAGAATGATTTAATTAAATAAAATGTCAAAATACGGCGCCGCCTTGCATTCTACATGCTTGTGGTTTCAGAGCAGTGCGCAATCAATGGATATGGTGCATTTAATGTTGATGAATATGACAGCGTTTACTTTATGGTGTTTATGGATGTATCAGTTGCATATTTTATGTCTATTATGTTTAAATGAGCATCCTGTTTTGCAGTTATACGTGTGCCACTATAGGACATACAGTATTTAATTTTATTTGTGCATGTATTTGATACTGTGAGTTGGCAAATAATATCGCGGCACCTGTAATAACTGTTCTTAAACTGAAAATGTGTTCAGCGTTTTACCCTCTCAATAGCTTCTTTCTCCTGGGGTGTGACCTGGATGTAGTTCATTTGCCCGCCTCCTGCCTCGGCCACGCCCCCACCACCACCTTCTTGCCCCGCCTCCTGCATCGGCTCATTAAGCATCTGGATGAACTGCTCCTGATGGCTGCTGATTTGCTGTGAAACACGAGACAAAGAATAAGTTCTGATCTGCTGAGAGACAGTGAGGATGTCAACAGAAATCACTGCATCACACTTGAAGTTCAAGTCAAGAGCACCGTAGGGGTCTGCGATAATATCGTAATTGTTTTAACGATGTGCAATTTGACAATATAGAGTATTTTGAAAAAACCATTCAAAACACCTACAGAGTGCATGCATACATTACATGAAGTCTAGACTAGTGCGCATTCTTTCACTGCATGATTCAGTCTATTAAAATGCATTCAGAATGATCACAAAATCTAGACATGGGGCAGAAAATGTATATATTTATACCATTTCATATAGTTAATCAATATCAGAGTGCTGTTTTTCTCCAAAAATTACCATGATTACAAATGTGATATTGATTTTTTACAACAGTTCAATAAGTTAATATTAAGAGACGTTTTAGACACTATATTTCATGTTTTTGCTCTATTTTAACAACAAAAATAATTCCAAACACAGCCACAGCACTGTTTTGTGTCTCTGAGCAACATGACCGTGATTCGTTCCTGAATGAATCAATCAACCGTTTAAATGATTCGGTTCAATCGCAATGACTCACTTATTAACAGTGACTTGCTGCCACCTACTGGCGGTTTTAATTTCACATTTGAAGTATCTATTCAAGGTTTTATGATTAATATCAAAATATTACTTATGCATTTGTAATTGCAGGTTAAATGCATTCATGTCCTGCATTAAGCAGTGTGTAAATACATCTAAACACCACTTCAGACGCAGCTTCTGTGTTTCCTCTGCATTGCAAAGATTAATTTTGTCGATACTGATTTTATTTGCTTGGTAACAACCCAAATATCTTATTACTCTAATTCACTGAATAAATGTAAGAATTTGACTCAAAAGATAATGGACACTTTTAGAAAAAAAGGTAAAAATGCCTATAATATGTAAAAATCAATTTAAACTTAATGGAAAAGATTAATTTCTATCTGACTCCCACACAGAATATGAAGAATATCAAAAACTTTAGGAGTCAGCTGTCCACGGTAGATACCAGCACAATAACACACTCAGAAAAATCGATAAAATCCCAGAAAATATAAAATATTATTTTGTGTCAATATCGCCCACCCCATCACCATTTAGCATTCAATGTAAAATCGGTGTTTCAATGTAAGTGTGTGTGTACCTGCAGGAGCTGCGGGTTCTCTCTGCCGATCTGCTGTAGTAGAGCTGGTAGGAGAGCCGGGTTCTGCTGGATGATCTGTCTCATCTGCAGGAACTGCGGCTGGTTCCTCAGGAACTCCAGAGGATTGGCTGCACACACACAGGACAGAGTCAGAGAAGCGTGCTGTCTCTCAGAACCGTCTGATGCATGCGGTATAGCGTGTGTCGCTCACCCCCTGATCCTGTGCTGGGCTGTGACGGGGCAGTGCTGGACGGTGAAGAGAGGCCTGTGGACACAGTAGGAGCGAGGCTTCCCACAGGAGCCACGGGGTCAGCACCTCCCACACTGCCCTCGCTCTCCGCAGGAATACCCTACAACACACACACACACAAAACCCTCAGAAGATGCATCTCCAAAACACATCTGCCTTACCCAAGCATTTGCACAAGGGATGCACCGAAATAAAATTATTGGCCGAAGCCGAGCAAAATGAAACACTGGGCCGAACGTGGTTTTTCATGTATTTTGACAATTTTTTTCACCATTGCTTAAAGGAGACATATTTTTACAATATGTAACATACGTCTCAGGTGTCCCCAGAATGCGTCTGTGAAGTTTCAGCTCAAAATACCCCACAGATAATTTATTATATCGTTTTGAAAATGCCTATTTTGAGTGGAAGCTGAAACACGCTGTTTTCGTGCATGTCTCTTTAAATGCAAATGAGCTGCTGCTCCCTGCCCCCTTTTCTAGAATACAGCTGCGTCATTACAGCTAAAAAACATCTGTTTTGGTTCTGATTATCATGTTTTATCACGCTGAAATCTTGCGTTTTAAACCATATTAGTTTAAAATTCTGATATATGCTTGCGAAATGTACAGATTAAAGGGCGGTAATATTATAATGAGATGCCTTTGCAACATCACTAGGAGAGCGAAATCAGACGCACTCGTTTTTTTCAGAAGCTTGCAGAAAAAAGCTTACAGAAAACAAAGTTACTGGGTTAATCTTTTTCATGTTTCTTTGGTTGGTAGATGCACCGGAGACCCGATTATAGCACTTAAAACCTGGAAAAGGCACATTTTCATGATATATCACCTCTAAATTAAATAGCCAAAATGTGCTTTTTACTGTTTTGTCTTGCTTTTCAATAAAAAAATCCATTTAAAAATATTTACTTAACACTGAACATTTTTTTTTTACATTCTAGCAGACATTATACCAACAAAGCACAATTTAACTTAATATTTTTGGCCATTTTTGAGACCCGCTTCTTGAATCAGACATGTATGTTTTTTTTTACTGTACAAATAAATGCAGCCTTGCTGAGCAGAAGAGACTTCTTTTAAAACATTAGAAAATATTACAGATCCCAATTTGAACACTGTGTGAACGTTATAATAAATGTATTATTAGAGCTGTTGTAATTATTATCAATATCATTTTATAGAACAACAGTAAATTTACAATACTAAAATTTATGAACGTTGTGGGGAGTTCTTGCTTTTTCTCAGCTTTTATTATGGCAGAAACTCAGATTTCAGTGCTTGTTTTTCTTGACAACAGCAGATTTATAAATGATGTTTATAAATGACTCTGAACCCTGGCTAAAGAGCAAATAGCGTCAGAATACATGCAATTTGTGCGTGTATTAAAAAATATAACATTCAGCAGTTTATTTACTAATTGTTTAAGGCCATTTCATGATTTTAATCATCATACAATAACCAGCAACAGCCACCCCTTCCTCTTCTCATCGGAGACATGAGATGCAGTGCTGGTATATTTATATTTTTGCGTCTTTCTCTGACAGTTTTAAGTGTTTAAACACTGCCGACATGTTTGCTGCATTACTGCGCGCCTCTATTTGATCGCGTCACGTCGTTATTAATGACAATTTATTTGGTCTTTTCGCTTATTATTATAATTTGGGTTGTCGAACATTCGGTGCATCCCTAATTTGCAGCACAGAAGAACATGACACATACTAAAATAAGAGAGTGTAAGTATAATGAAGCGTAAATAAGAGCATTTCAGGCCAAACTAAACAATGGTCACTTTCTGTGGAAGGATCTTCACTATGATTCGTTAATTGATGTGTTTTGCAAATTTATGGCAAGACTCAACCGGCAAAAACATTGTTTTCTCATGCACTGGTCAGTTTTGTCTATTTTGCTTTCATAACATGTCTTTTTTCAGACTAGTGGAAGGAAAGCATGCAAAATACACATTTAAGCATTTATTATACTTTATCTGAGTCTGTAGATTTTAATCTCAATCCATATCTTGAGTTTTCTCTTTTACAAACACCAAACTTTACAGTTTTATTCCTCTCAATATTCTGAAGGTTTGCTCAGATTTCGTTCAAACTGATTTATACGACATGAAAAACACAGTGAAAATGTGTTTGTTTTCTGTCAGTTGACAGTATTTTCTGATTTTTCTGAACTCTAATGTCAACAATATTATTACTTTTGAACCAGGTTTTATTCAATGTTCAGATTTTTGTTCTGGAAATGTTTGTAACCAGATGTATAATTAATTAGACAATGCCTCAATTGCATATTTAAACAGCATTTCAGAAATTTAATATACTGTGATTAATCAACTGCTGAAAGTCTAATGAAGTCTATTAGTTAGCATTTTAACCTACTAACCTGAGGTGTTTTGCCTTAAATCAGTGTAATGCGCTGATTCAGATGTCAACACAGAAGATCTGTGGTGTTATATTCAGACGGTCGGTCTCTCACCGTGAGCAGGTACTCGACGGCGCGGTCAGGATTGTTGAAACTGGCTCTCAGTGCCGCCACCACTCGGTCTCTCTCGTATCCCATCAGCATGATCTCCGTCACCATGTTCTCGTAGGACTGACCCGTCACTGCACACACAAAACACACACACACTCTCTTCATCCCGCAGACATTCATTAACCGACACGGAGAATGTGTGAATATGCTAATTTACCCAGCGCAGACGTCGCCTCTTCAAATATGTTTGCATTTGGCAAAGAACTGCAAACAGGAGAACAGAGAAAAAAAAACAATAAGCTTAATATGAAGTGATGGTCACAGTGGAAAGATGTCCAATATGACATTCTGAAATATGCTTCTGTTTGTTTAGTTTACATACATTTGCCCTAGATTTATTTAGCTCCACTGAAACTGTTTTAGAAGAGACACCAGACCCATCCAGCAACAGTAATTGAGTATATAGATGGACACTCATTTGTCTGGGTGTGTATTGTGTGTGTTTTAGAGAGTTACATTCAATACATCCCTTGCCTTTTTTTAGGCAAACCACAGTTTTAGATTCGTTTCTGATGGCTTGGCCACATTCAGTGTGTTTTTAGCCATTTAAAATGTGATTTTTAAAACAAATTAACAACAAAAAAAACTGTACACTTGATAAAGACATGGATTATTATTGTCTACTTAATGTTTTTTGAGAGAGGTATTATTTTTCCTATTTTTTACCCAAAATAGGATAGGCCATTATGGAGTGCTATAAACAGGTCAGTTTCATTCATACTGGACACCAGAGGGCGCTCTTGCGCAGAAACTGCACACATGCATCACAGAAGTAATAGAACTCATGACACTCCAGTAAATCCCTAATATGGATAAATGGATATATGCTATCGCTGTAACTACATAAAATTATATAAATGTTTTGAATGATTAAAGAAGATGACAATAAACACTCGACTGCAGCAATGTATCTGTGTTCAGGTATTTTTTATAATTAAGTATATTTATAATTTGCTGCTAATCGACATAGCCTTTATTACAGTATAGAATATATTTTCTGCCTCATTCTAAGAAAAAGTAGCCACATCACAAAAGGAAGTTATTTCAAACACTCAAATGATGTTGTGAAGTAAAAACAAGTTATAATATTCTCTTTTGTTGGACAACAGGTTTAGAATGGCTTGTGAATAGAAAGGAAAAATGTTTGGCGTGTGTTGTTTTATAAGCGCTTCTCATCTCAGCACGTGAACTCTCAGAGCCAATTCTGAGAGAAATTATACACATGGAAATGATTTAAACACAAACCAGAAAAACTGCAATTCACAAGCGCGTATTGAACCGTGGATGTCAGACGGAAAGGTTTGGTATTATATTGAGAATCGTGACATCCCTAGTGTTTACCTGGCGGGTGCAGAGGAGGGCTCAGCGGCGTCGGTGGGCTTCTCCTCGGCGGGTTTGTCCTCTTCGGTCGCGCTCTCAGACGGGCTTTCTGCGGCCGGGGTGGAAGAAGGGGTCGGGGTCGCTGTAGTGCTGGAGGAGGCGGCGCTGGCCGCTGAGGCAGCAGATGAAGAGGCCGACGCAGGAGCCGCTTTCGGCTGCAGGAGAAAAAAATAAAAAATATTATTCAATGTAACTTTGCTTTCCATTACTCAAAGCTAAGCACTTCTTCGATACCACAGCAAAAACTCCTAGCCTAAGAAAGATCAAACATGATAAAGAGACAAGAGAACAGCTGGTAAAAATAAGAACACATAAATTACAAGCATAGATAAATACAACACAACAATGTTACAAATAAAATCAGGTTGGTTGTATTCAGGAACAGAAATGTAATAATTAAGTGTAAAATAACACTGCATAGTGTTCACTGTATAAATTAAATATAGATACATTTTTGTCAAAAATGTGTTTTGTTGTTTGATTAGTGTTAATGGCAGCAGCGGGTATTTATAGGCTGCTGCCCCTTTAAGACTATTTTATTTAATACATGTGCATTAAATCATGAATCTAGGAAAATTAAATCAAAGTTTTATGAATTCAATTGATCAGACACACTTTATGATGACAAAAATGGAATTAAACCATTAAAACAGAATACAGAAAAACACAACAGAAAACAAAGGGCTTGGGAAAATAAAACAGACTTAAGAAAAAAATAAAACCAATTTCACAGGGCCCTAATAATGTCCTTTCTGTTGAAATGCACAAGTTTAATTACACGCTTTCTGATTATTAAAACGGAATTAAACCATTAAAACAGAATCCAGAAAAATAAAACGCAAAACAAGGAATTTGGGAAAAATAAAACATACTTTAGGAAAATATAAAACCAATTTTATATGGCCCTAAAAATGTAGTTTTTGTTATTATACATTACTAAAATTGAATATAACCATTAAAACAGAACACAGAAAAAATATAAAAGGGAAAATAACAGATTTCATAGAGCCCTACAAGCAATAGTATATGATGCTTGATTTAGATTAAAAAATATTCTCAATCTCAAAGCAATTTTTCTTTTCACTTCACTCATTTACATTCGTTTTCAAAATTTCTCTTGAATATATTTCAGAATTGTTTAGACATCAAGAGTCAGAGGAGCAATTGCACGCAGGCGGTGATAAGACTGATAATGCCTCACCTTTGCTACCATAACCACCACAAAGTTCTTCTCGTCTATCTTGTACTCCTTGAGAGCCGTGTCATCGCTCAGGATTTTGCCTGCAGGGGACAAAATAATGAAAATAAACGAGCCGTTATTCGTCAGCTCTCGCGTCTGAATCTGACAGGCATCAGTCATTCATCAACAAATGTCAGAATGATGCTCTGCATAACTACATTATCACTGCATTTCACACGATAATACAGAATAAGATGATGACAATCATGTGCGTTACGCAGGTCACATCCTTATCAGCTGGAAACAGACTCCATACAGTCACACCTTATCGACCGCTGAGGACGTACCTGCATATATCAGCTTCTGTCCCGCCACAGGAAAGTTATCTTTTCCCTTTTCATTCTCTATTTTTTCCTTTAAGGCCTTTACCTGTGAAAGACAGAGCAGGAGACAACAAATCAAAGTCTGATCTGAGTGAGCAAACCAGCACACAGACGCTCTTCTGTAGTCCGGCTCAGCACTAAAACCAGCTGTAAACCTGTAAAACCATCATCAGATCATGTGACCCTGGAGCACAAAACCAGTCATAAGGGTCAGTTTTGTGGAATTGAGATTTATGCATCATCTGAAAGCTGAATAATAATCTTCCAATTGATGTATGGTTTGTTAAGAAAATCTGGAATCTGAGGGTGCACAAAAATCTAAATATTGAGAAAATCACCTTTAAAGTTGTCCAAATGAAGTTCTTAGCAATGCATATTACTAATCAAAAATGAAGTTTTGATATATTTACGGTAGGAAATTTACTAAATATCTTCATGGAACATGATCGTAATATCCTAATGATTTTTGGCATAAAAGAAAAATGTATAATTGTGACCCATACAATGTATTTTTGGCTATTGCTACAAATATACCTGTGCTACTGAAGACTGCTTTTGTTCAGAGTGTAAATGAGTGTGTAGTAGGACATCAGTTCACATCCCAAACGACACAACAACTATTCCAATATCTGATCTGACCGTGTGGACCGAAACATTTACAAAACTTGGAAGTGGTTTGGACCGGATCTGTTTGCACTCCAAAAAACAACGGACTGGAGCCAGAAATGGAAAGCTGGTCAAACTGTTTGCTGCTTTCCTGAGAAAGAGTATTTCTAAGAATAAACCGTTCCAAAAGGTCTGATAAACAGGAAGTGTGGACTAAACCCACCGAGTGCCTTCCTCCCTAAAGGTTCAGCTGACCTTTGACCCATCACTGCTGACACTTCACCTCATCCGAGGAGGATCACGTCTTATTTAACTGCACAAATGTGTTGTTTGCCCCAGATTAAAGAGTTTTTTAATCTGGATTTTAGAGTTTTTTTTAGGGGCAGATGGGTAAAAATTAAATAAAAACTCTTCTGTAAACGATCAAAGTTTAAAGGAATAGTTCACCCAAAAACAATTCTGTCATCATTTACTCACCATGAAGTCGCTCCAAAACTGAGTTTTTCTTCTGCTAAACACAAATGAAGACATACACTACCAGTCAAAAGTTTTTGAACAGTAAGATTTTTAATGGTTTTTTTTTTGTTTTGTTGAAGTCTATTCTACTCACCAAGCCTGCATTTTTTTTTAATCCAAAATACAGCAAAAACAGTAAAACTTTGAAATATTTTTATTTAAAATATCTGTTTTCTATGTGAATGTGTTAAACTGTAATTTATTTCTGTGATCTGCAGCTGTATTTCCAGTATCATTACTCCAGTCTTCAGTGTCACATGATCTTCAGAAACCATTCTAATATGCTGATTTGCTGCTCAACAAACATTTATAATTATTGTGTTAAAAAAGCTGAGTACATTTTTTTCCAGGTTTCTTTGATGAATAGAAAGTTCAGAAGAACATCATTTATCTGAAATAGAAATATTTTGTAATATTATAAATGCCTTTATCATCACTTTTGATCAATTTAAAGCATCCTTTCTAAATAAAAGTATTAATTTCTATCATTTCTTTCATAAAAAAAAAAAAAAAATTATATTTTAGTGGTGTCAAAATTAGCGCGTTAACGCATGCGATTAATTTTTTCTGATTAAGGCGTTAAACATTTTTAACGCAATTAACGCAGGGGCGGGGCTTGGGTTGGCCACCCCATTCGCAACTGCTGCCTCTGTCTCTTTTTCTTGAAAAGGATTGCGTTTAGTTAGATGCAGAACGTATTTATGACCACATCAAACGGGAGACGTTTCAGACGCGCTCTAACTTCACCTCCGCGCCAGGCGCGAGTCAAACGAGCTCGGGAAAGATACTGTGCTCGTAGCGCGCGCTCTTCAAATACACGCACAAAGGTGCCGGCGCGCGCTGTAGCCTGTATCATTTCATATCAAACAGCGAAAGAAACTACGTGCATGCAACGTCCTAGTTATGCCGTCAGTTAAGGCATGAAGTTACCAAAAGAAAGCGATTAAAGCTGCCTTAAAACTGCGTGCATGCATGCAATATGTTATATATGCGCTCACATTTAAGAACATGTCTCTGAAATGGTTTTAAAAACTGTCCTGAGGCACCCCAGCACTGTCTCCCTCATCTAAAACACCCGATTCAGCTCGTCCGCTCATTAGTAGAGACTTTAAGACCTGAAGTGGGTCAGAAAAGGTAAAGAGAGCTGCATGTCAGATCCATGCGTCCGCGTTCAGCAGCAGCAGCTTTTAAAGCTATAGCAGGCAAATAAGCTAATAACCAGCTGCTGTGATGCCTATTAATCCAAGAACCAGAGAAAAAAAGAGGAAATCAATAACTTTTATAGCTTTAAGGGGTTCATCTGTATGTAATTTAGAATTTAGTGTTTGGTAAGTATTCATTTTCTGTATATTTCTGCTGAAGGGCACAAGTAGCTAAATATGTAATTTATTATAATAGACTCATGTGATGATTGTTTTAAGTTCACTTAAATTAGAAGTCTAATAAATGTTCAAATTGATAGCTCTCAATTATACTGTAATGCTGACTGGCTACAGTCAATGGTTAAATATTCAGGGGAAAAAACTATTTTATAGAGACATCAGTAGTATTGATATCAGTGATGCTGGCCTTCAATCATAAAAAAGATGCCATTAAAGAAATATTAAAAATATACTGTCTTTATGTTGTTTGTACATTGTACATTTGAAGATTGAATGTGAAATTATTGCAATATAAAAGTATATTTAAAAACTTTAATGTTAGGTGGAATTAATCGCGATTAATCTTAGAAAAATGTGCGATTAATTAGTTATTTTTTTTTAATCGATTGACAGCACTAATATATATATATATATATATATATACTAACTCCAAGCTTTTGAATGGTGTAGTAGTGTAAAATGTTTTTTTTTTTTTTTTTCTTCAGATAAATGCTGATCTTTGGATAATTCTATTCATCAAAGAATCCTGAAAAAAATTATTGATGATAATAATAATATCCATAATAATAATCATGTGACAGTGAAGACTGGAGTAATGATGCTGAAAATTCAGCTTTGATCACAGAAATAAATTACAGTTTAAAATATATTCAAATACAAAGCAGTTATTTTAAATAGTAAAAATATTTCACAATATTACTGTTTTTGCTGTACTTTGGATCGAATAAATGCAGGCTTGGTGAGCAGAAGAGACTTCTTTAAAATCATTAAAAATCTCACTGTTCAAAAACTCGACTGGTAGTGTGTGACAAATGTTGGTAACCAAACAGTTTCCGGTCCCCATTGACTTTAATAGCATGGGGGGGGGGGGGGGGGGGGATACTAATGTATGAATGTCAATGGGAACCAGAAACTGAGAGCTAGGGAAATTCTGTCATTATTTACCCACTTTCATTTTTGGGTGAAAACCCCCTTTAATACCCAAAACATCCATCCTAATAGACTAACATGAGTATCATCAGTTTGCAGTGAATGTTATCTTTACTAACTAACCGGGACCAAAACACAAAGACAAGCAGTAGATTGAGATAAAGCCACATGACTGCAAACAGCAGAAGCAGCTTTGATAACACTAATATCATTGACTGTGAAGCTGCAGATATTTCACGAACTGTGTTCTGCACATCTAACAGAAAGTTTTCATCTAGAAGACACAGTTAAAGCTGCCTGATAAAGACATTAACTGCACTGAATTCATGAAAATAAACATCAATCCATCAGCGAAGCTCTTTTAGACATGTTTAGCCATCGTGTGTTCAATTATACAGCTCAGTCCTTTCAATCCACGTGTCTGGAAATCTGGAGCAGATACACACAGACACCTCTGTGCGTGCGTGCGTGTGTGTGTGTGTGTGTTCATATACACCTCTCTCTCACTCACACACACACACACACACACACACACGTTAAAACCTTTATAACGCCACAGCATGACTTGCTAAAACACACAAATTACTTTTTAGCTGTCCGTCTGACACGACTAGAAACTCAGAATGATGGTTAAATGACTATTATGGTGATTTTGGAGTGCCTGCACTACTTTTATGCCTCATTTAGATAACTTTTATCCTGTTTCGGTGAAAGTAAAAACTCATTTTATGAGCAGCTAACGTGCTAATGCTAAACCGTTCACAGAACTCCATAAACAGATCCAAAAGCAAAAGCAACTAGTCTTTAAAGTTCATTTAAAGTTACAGCGTAATTACAGTGTATTTGAATGGTTTAACCGGAGTTTTCGTGTGTTTTATTGACATCGCTGACAGAAAGCTGTTAGCTGTTAGCCGCTAGCAGCGCGCGCTGCCCTCGCGCTCGTCTCTCACCGTCTCCTCCGCGTCGATGTCGATCTTAAACGTCTGCTGCTGGAGGGTTTTCAGCGTGATCTGCATTTTCGCGTTCTTCCGTGTCGCCGCTGTGGAAACTGACCGAGGGCTGGATCGCTGGCTGCGGTTTTTTCGCCGTGGCTCATCACAGCCTGCCCGCCGCCATTACGCGCATAAACACTCGAGGCCCGTCCCCCTTGCGCCACACTGCGCATGCGCCGCGCACCGACGCGTTTGCGTCACTGCAAGCGTGAGCGAGAGCGCTGATGGGAAATTGTGTTTTTGTTGCTTTTCCGTGAAAGCACAATCTGATTCAGGAGAAAGTAGGAGGATATGCAATAGAAATAATAAAATAAAAGGTATAATTACACGAATGGGACACACAGGATTAAATAAAACACTACATCCACATACTATGTCACTGCCAAAAATACATCACAGAAAGAGAACTATTAAAGAAAGAAATTAGGAAACAATTGGGAAAATATTATATTCATAAATGTAAATTTTCTTCAACATTATACCCAAATAACATAATTTTGTTTGTGACTTTAACTACCTGAGTAACACTAAAAATTGTTAACACCAAAAAAAAGTGTAATTTGATTTACTACCTCTGTACTTTGTTTTATTTATTTATTTATTTATTTATTTATTTTTATTTATTCTTTTTTTTCTTTATTGTCTTCCTATATTATTTCTGTATTTATAAAGTCACTCAATGTTGTATTTAATTGTTGAAGTTTATTGTTTATACGTCCAATAAAAAAAGAAAAAACAAAACAAAAAAAAATCTAACCATTTCAAAAGCAAATTGTTTTAGTAATTTGGTTAAATCATTTGCAAAGCATAGGTAAAAATAAATAAATAAATAAATAAAAATACAGTTTTCTTTGTACATGCCTTTAATGGCATTTTTCTGAAACAAACACTAAAAATATAGTTAAAAATATAGGTTCATTGTTGGTTCTATGAAGAACTTTTCATTGGACAAAAGGTTATTAATAGTGGAAAATGTTATTAAAATCACGTCAAGAAAGTGTATTTTTAAGAACTGTTCACTAAAATGTTCTTTGGGGAACTAAGAATGTTTTTTTATGGCATCACGGTGATAAAAAACTTAATTTGTAAGCTTTATTTTTAAAGTGGATGCATGGGATCGTTGGAATAAACGCTGCATGGGTTAACCTGGTTAACCTCCCGACTCTCTTCCAAGCACTGCTCTAACATGAACTACATATAAAGCATGAATGACGCGGTGTGGTTGGCATCCTCGAGTGTTGTTCTGGAGTGAAAGCCTTGCTCTGCAGAGAGTGGAAACACAGCAGATGCAGAATCACTGGGAGCCGCGCAGAGACGTCATCCGAGCCCAGCCCGAGACACCAGCTGCCACCAGACAACACAGACTCACTTCATTTTTATTAATTTATCTATCTTTTATTTTACCAGGGTAGTCCCATCAGCGCCGCCAGCTCATGTTCAGGGGAAGGTGCTAAAGGAAGGTTGATTTGTTGCTAAATGACGTCGTTGCGTAATCACAGTGCAACATTGTGTCACTGCATCAGATCTCAGCAAACATATGTTTTAAACATGTTAACTTAGATTTGTTAGGAAAATAATAAATGCATAATATAATATTAAACTATAGATAGGTGTAAGTGTATTTTTAATACAATATTGAATAAACACAATTTTGAACAATTTAAGGTTTTTTTATTAGCTAGTAAACTAGTAAATTTACACATACTGAACTCTTATAGTTTGAAGCAGTGTATAAGTTAGTATACTACACTCTAAAACAAATCTCTACAAATAGGGCACAATCCACTATGTTAACATGAAGAAATTTTCTGTATTGATTTTTCACAAGTTTTTTTGTTTGTTTGTTTTTCCCTGCATTTTAAATTACGCATTGTATTTGGGTTACAGGGTTATAATGGAAAATGGATATGTCCTGGAAAATTACTAGTACCTTTTCCATTTTTGTAGATATTTTTCTTAGTGTACTAACTGATCAACAATCGTAATAAACAAGGTGTATCATAAATGAACAATTATTAAATATATATTATTAAATTGAACAATTGCAAATAACAGGAAACTTAACACACGTGATGTGTGTGCTGCTATGCATCTTTGGTTTACTCGTTTTTGTGTAATTTAGATGGAAAATGTGTGCCTTTTATCATTTCATTCACTTATCAAAAGTTGCTAAAAGTTGCTAAATAAATTTTAAAAATAGCTAAACTTGTTGCTAGGTGCTTTTGGAAGAAATTGTTGCTAGAGTAGTCTGAAAAGTTGCTAAATTTAGCAACAAAATTGCTAAATTTGGCAACACTGAGTCCCATTGAGATGCAAAATCTCTTCTTCCAGGGAGTCCTGGCCAAATATATGTATATATACATATATATATATACAGCCCATTTTTGTATATTAAACTAATTTTGTTGTCATATGGGTTGTAGTTTCAATCAATATGCATTTCATAAATCATAACAGGCTTGATCTGAATAATGAAACTTGTCTTTTTAGAGCTGCTTTACAGCAGAATTTGGATTCGTCTCATATCTGATGAATTTTGCATCATTGATTCTGTTACTTCACTGTGAAGCTGCTATGAAACCATCTATAATGCATAAAGTGCTGTATGTATATATCAGTCATTGCTGTTTTAAATGTTTTTAAATGAGAGCGGACTGATAATAATGCACTAGATGCAGAGTCTGAGAACAATGAATTATACAACAGAGAGATTGGTCACATGCTTTAATAAAATATGAATGGTTTTGGCCTGGAGGACTGAAATCACCGTATGGACGGGACGCTCTTTAACCTTCAGAAGACCCAGAGGAACAGAGCCCTCTACTCTTATCATCGCTTCATCATTTATTCACTGGGCTTCATCTGTGAAACACAACAGGAGACGCAGCTGTTAATGAAGGTTTTGCTCTTTTATTTCACAAACTCCAGATTCTTAATACTGACATATATCAAAAACATGTATTGCTCCAAATCCACCCCAAGGAAATGTTTTTCTATTACATATTATAAAAGATGCTTAAAAGGCCATTTTATAGCTGATTTTGAGCAGACATATGCACTTTTTCTTGTCAGAGTACTGCAGGTTTTTGGAAATGTAAGCTGTTTTTGTGACTCACTGTTCTAAATTAAAGAATTTGGATGATGACTGGTGATCTTTTATATGTTAATTACATTAATTAGGAGTCGTTTCTCAATGAATGCACCTAAAGTTTACAGTCTCTCAGAGAAAGGCTCCTCACCCCACGCTAGAGAGGGGCGGGGTCAGCAGAGCTCATTAGCATTTAAAGCAACATGCACCGAAACGGCTCGCTGTGAACAGAGTTGCTTTTGAGGGTAAAAAGGATGTTTTTACACTACCATTGAGAAATTTTAACCAAAGTATGTTGTAGACTTTTCATTAAGGCACTAAAGAATCACATGGACTTGTGGAAAATGGGTATCTGATGTCCCCTTTAATACTTGTTGAAATGCTAAAATGTTTTTCAGCTTCTAAATAGGTGTCCAATGATTGACAAATAAATATTTGATTGCTGAATATTGTACCCTAATTGAAGTAGCTGTTTAGTAGGATCATGATTTTGCATATCATTGCATGACTGCCTGACACATAATATATTATTATATTTATGATTAACAATCAAATGATTAATTAGTTAGTAACTAGTTGCTATGAATTCAGGTGCCATCAGTTATCTTCTTATGAATGACTTGTTTGTCATTGAGTCAGTGTTGCTGATGCGAAGGAGGCCCTTCGTTACCAAACACCAAGTAACTAAATTAGGAATTAATATGATTTTTCATATTGGACACATACGTGTACGCGCATATGCATGCATGCTACACATTGACATACACACAATACATACATTTTTCACAAAATGGTAACACATTGAACTAAATGTGAAATTTTGAAGTAGACAGACTGAGATCGTAGCAGGTTTTTAGCAGGTTTCTGCCTCTCCCTGTACTGTATATGAACTGTATTTTTTTGTTTGTTTGTTTTGATTGTATTTGTTTTATATTGTGTAAATAAATCCGGCTACACACTGAGGCTGTGACACGTCAGGTCATGTTCTGGTGTGGTGTTAAATATCCGTCCATCTGTCTGTGTGTCATCAGACGCTTCTTTGCTGTTTAAAGCGGAGCTCTTCTCGGGTCTCGAGGGTCTCCTCCTGCAGAAACACTCGTGTGAAGTTCTGATCCGCTGATCCCTCGTGTCTCGCAGATATTTTTAAAAGATGATGTTATAGCTGTGAAATCAAGCAGCTCTGAAACACATCAGCTCGTCTGTTGGGTTTCAGACGTGACCTCTTTATTACAGCTCAAACAGACAGTAACAATATTAGCTTGTGTGTGTGTGTGTTTGTGTAAATATACACACACACACACACACACACACATATATATATATATATATATATATATATCTTACACAAAGATAACCTGAGTAAATGCAAAATGCAGTTTTGAAATTTATTAAGGAATAAAAGCTGTCTAAACCTGCCTGGGACTACGTGAAAAAGTAATTGCCCCTGAATCTAATAACTGGTTGTGGCACTCTTTACAGCAACAACTGCAATCAAGCGTTTGT